>QYAN01000078.1:0-211286 GCA_003988815.1 Chlorencoelia australis
ATATAAAAATTTAATAATTAATATAATAAAATATATTTAACTTAAAAATATAATTAAATAATTAATTTAAATATAAAGCTTCTATTTACTATATAATAAATATATAGCTATATAATTTTTTATATATCTTTATAAGGTTAAAAGATTAAGATCTATATTTTATATTTTCTAATCTATTAACCTATTAGTTTATTATATATAGGGTTATAGGGTTGGAATCTCGACACTTTGGTAACCGACCCACCGATTTAATCACGTAACTTTTTAAATAAATGACTCGCCTGTTCACGACATTCTGCGTCATAGTTACTTACCCAAAGTAACTCTCATATTGCGACCAACCAACAATCTTGTGTGGTCGTAATAATATTCTACTATCTTTAATTTAGATAAAAATATTTAAAAATAATATATATATAAGATTAAATTAAGATATAAATAAGATATATATATATTAAGTTAAAATAAGATATATAAGAGATATTATATAAAATTATAATAAGATATAAATATATATTAAATAAATATATAATTATAAATTACTAGATTTAAAATTTATTTAGATCTTAATATCCTAATCTTCCTAAAATATAAAATTCTATTAATATTCTAGTTATAATCAGGTCTTCTTAATATTTTAATTCTAAGAAACAAAATTCAATTAGCTTCTTAGTATTTAAGGTCTCTTCTTATAAAATCTAGCTATTTTATAATTAACTATAATATTAACTACTAATTAGTATTAATATTATCAGGATTAATATATTCATACGAATAAATATTCTTATTATAAGTTAATATAATTAATTACTATCTACTCTATAAAAGACTATAAAGGTTTTATACCTACTATAAATATCGTGTTTCTCGGTTATTTCGCCGCTTCCTTACTAAGCGAAATCCACGATAATTACCCCACATCCTACACCCTTAGCGTTACTGCATAACGTTACTGTTTATGCCAACAGTTTGGTTATCTTAGGGATACGAAAATATGTTTGTTCTAGAGTTCAAAGTAGTTTCATATTATTTTCGGAAATGGATACTGTTCGAAAGGATTCTCACCTCTTAATTCTCGAAGTACGGACTAGCTCTCCACCTGAGATTCTAATTGCTGTTGGCAATCTCACAATCTCCTTTTAGGCCATCCTTCTTTACAGGACCATGAAATGTTATAGGAGGATTAATGCAGTTATTACAATCGAATGGCCTCAACATCGTTTAGAGAGATCTGATTTGTATGCGGTTTGAATGTTCTACTGCTGTTGAGACATTCTTCTCATCTCTACTCCTCCCAAAGTACTTTTCCTTTTTATTTTTAACCAACAAATACTAACTAGGACTGCGATGAGGAAGGGCCAAAAACTCAAGGATGCCAAGCATTTGGCAATCATTCTCGATCCTATGTCCCTCAAAGACTGCAATAAAAAGTAGGATTATATCCCCTTCCCCTTCCCCCTAATGTAAAAATTCAAATCCTCGCCTTTTCCCCTCCCAAAAAGGAACCCCCTTGCTAACTACACAAACATCCATAGATGCCGACTTTTCAACGACGAGCAAGACTCTTCTGTCATACAGCCATTAAACCATTTCGTATTAAAACTACGCAATAGAGCTGCGGGGTTGGACGCTCATGATTTAGTGGAATTTGATCAGAGAGTCATGATGGTGGGTTATATTGGGTTGGAAGAGTCGTTTTGGAGGATCCTTGGGTTAAATATGTTTTGATAGCTTCCCGTTTTCTTTTCTCGCCAAATCTTCCTGATGCGGAAAGGAAGAATGTGCTTATGCTGACTTTTTGGGTGTGTTTTGGTGATATTGGCTTTAGGAGAATGAGAAAATACTAGGAAAATATATTTATCCTCAGATCAAGAAGATACGTTAGATAAGAAACGGGTGCAATTTTTGGTTTGAGATGTTGGCTGTGGCTGTAGAAAAATTGAATACTGAAAAGCAATCCTCAATAGTTTCTGAACTTCTCTCTCCTTAACTTTCAATTCTAATTCTTTAACACTTATTCTTTCATACATCCTATCTATTGAACCATTCTTGATAGATTTGATTCTACTTTGGAATGTACGAATATCGGCTATTGTGAATGCTCCAGATAATCTGACCATATATCTTCATAGACTGTTGACGAAAAGAAAGGGGATACTTCTTACGTAGCATTGCATGTTTGGCATATGTTCAGCGCTATAGGGGATTTCCGAAGGTGGATTGAAATGGTAATTATGGATGCCATAGTTAGTGTTTCTTATTCGATGTTAGCAAGATTCGATAACCAGGTGTTGGTATTACCTACTTTTTAGCCTTGAAGAATATTTGCGGAAATAGAAGCTTTAAGAAGTATGGTCGAATTTCGAGATGGGGTAGCACTGAGGTATGCCACATTTGAGAGGAAAGAATCATACAGGGAAGAGAGGGATAGTGAGCAGGAATGTTTGGAAGACTGAGATAAAATGTTTCTGGAGTTATAAAGCACCTGAATTCTAGCTGCTTTGAAGGACTTAACTTTTGAATCTCCAAACGACTCCTAGACTTCTAATTTAATTAGGGCTTCGCGATCACCATGAGAAGACTGAGCAATCTAGCTCAAAGGCTCACGTGTAGACATATAGAGACGTTCAATAGCTTTTTCAGCAGGTCTCTCTCGCAGGTCTGTCTAACTAAAATCCTTCTGCCGCGTGCGAGGCTATTGGCGGCTTGTTGGTAAAAGAAATTGATATTACAAGGTTCTAGGGACAAGGAATGCGTACAAAAAGCAGGATTGAAAATGAGATTTAGGGATGTACAGATGCTTTTGCCTCGGAAGCTAAAGGGGACCCGTATGGGCTAATATTCTGCTTTCTCTGATGGCCTAATTCATTAAAAGGATTTAATAGCTTCGGATAATCTTGATATGCTGTTGGCAGTCTTAATAACTTCGTAATTGGTGTATAGGATATCAATTACTAAGCCTAGATTCAACAATTGAAGTATTGCTTGTGATTGGAGAAGAGTATAGATTTGAGAGCGTTCTAGTGTAGGAGGTTTATCCAAGTTGAATTGTTTCTGGACCATCCAAATAGAGCTTAGAGTTGCCATAACTCAAGTACTTTTTGATCTTCCAACACTCTTGATAAGGTGCTATGTTCCTCGATGTCTCGTAAGAGCCATCTTTGTAGCTTTCCCATGCATCCGAAGTCTTCAGAAAGTTAACGGTCTTTGCTAGATTTGTCATGCTGAAGTAGATTGTTCGCATTCCCATTGCCCCCTGACTTCATATGAGAATGCTTGCAGCTTTCTCAGACAATCTCTCAAAGCTTCAATGGCATCTGATACTGCTCTTGCTCAGGATATTGGAGGTATTGCCTGCTCTAGCACTTAGCTCTACGAGACTTCTCTTTAGCTAGGAGGATTTGCCCTGACCTCAACAACACGTATAAATCATCGCCCTTGATGCCCCTAAGCCTTTTAACTTTCCCCATTTTCTCTCCCCTCTTCCCTTTTCTTCACCCTCTCGGTCTTCCTCTTCTGCCTTTCCAATGCTAAAGGAAACCTCGTAGCATGCCCACAAGTATTGCATTTCCGCACTAAGACATCTGCCCACGGCTTCTTACCACCCTTACTCTTGTTCTCGATTTCAGAGGTACATGTAGAGTTGTCAACGAGAAACGAATCGCATTTCTTGCAGATGGAGGTTTTCATAGCTGGTGATAGGCGGATTTGTCCTTTGAGTGCTACAGCGCGAAGATCGGAAATTAGTCTACGTGAGACATGATGAAGTGGCTGCGGAATATCTGTTTCTGGTGCTGCTGTTTTGGGGGAGTTTTCGTGGGAGTCTGCAGTGCCTGCAGAATGTTGTTGCTGTATCGCAAGGTAGGCTGCTGCTTGATATAGATACGAGACTCTGCTGTAAACAATTTTGTTTGATAATTTTCTCGCGGTTTTCGAAGATTTAACAGTACCGGTAGCCATTTTGTCGGTGCCAGCTTGACGTGATAAGACTTTTACTTTACTGGTCGCGGTCGGGCGTGGAAAATAGCGATTATATAAGCATACGTCGCTAGCGTCAAATTCAAAGTCCCTTGATCGCGTCTGCCTTCTTCAGCCTTCGTAAACTTCAACCTTTCCATCTCGCCATAACAACTTCTTCCATCAAAAACCTTTGAACCTCCAGTCGCATTTCTTTCCTTCATCTAGGAATCCTTGTTAACTTTCAGCCCCTCGACCATCTTTCTGCGAAAAAGATCTCATCAACAGATCGAACACCTCCACCTTTACCGCAAACTTAATTTTCGACTTCATTCCATCACCTTTGCATCCTCAACATGTCTGCTGAGGAGGATCTCATCGACTACTCCGACGAGGAGCTCGCAACAACAGAGGCAGCACCTGCAGCTGTCGCTAGCGCAAATGGAAATGATTCTGGAAATTTGACGGTTGCTGGAAATGCCGCGAAGAAGGGCAGTTACGTTGGCATACACTCGACCGGTTTCCGCGAATTCCTATTGAAGCCAGAGCTTCTACGAGCCATTTCCTGGTGCGGATTCGAACATCCCTCGGAGGGTTAGTCATAACTTTCATCCCCAAGCTCCATCCTTGTCCCTCTTGCAGCGCGTCGTCCGTCCATCTCGCATGCAAGAATATCTGGCGAATCCTTCAACAAGTCACGGGCGATCCTGGAATGTCTCATCAAGTCGATATGCCATTTTCGGTATGAAGTGGAGATATGCGCGAAAGCGATAACTCTCGGTAATAGGTGATGTGGTTGTCAGCAGATAGCGGGAAGTGTATGACAAGCTAGAGACTTCCAGGATCGACTCGAATCGACGACTTCAGAACTCCTCGCGCAGCGCTTTAATGTCAACGATTTATGCCTTTAAAGGCAAATCTAAGACCTATCTCGATCTTTGATTTCTTTGGAGGGCGGTCTTGTGTCACGGACACACAATATTGCGAAGATGGACGGATGTTGCGATCTCTTGCACTTCATTATATATTTGGAGAACTCTTTTATCTAACTTCGGCTCGATTTACCCTACAGTCCAGCAAGTTTGCATTCCCCAAGCAATCCTCGGAACCGATGTCCTCTGCCAGGCCAAATCTGGTCTTGGTAAAACCGCCGTCTTTGTCCTCACAACCCTGCAACAAGTCGAAATCATCCCCGGCGAAACATCAGTCCTTGTGATGTGCCACACTCGCGAGCTGGCTTACCAAATCCGAAATGAGTATCAGCGCTTCTGCCATTACCTACCCGACGTGAAGATTGGTGTTTTCTACGGAGGAACCCCAATTACAAAGGATGTCGAAATTCTTAAGAATAACGACACTCACCCACACATCATCGTCGGCACACCTGGTCGATTGAATGCGCTTGTGCGTGACAAGTATCTCCGACTAAACAGTCTCAAGGTTTTCGTCCTTGATGAATGTGATAAGATGTTGGATCAAGTTGGTATGGTTGAAGCTGAGCGTGAAGCATTTCTCCGAGAAAGCTAATTTAGATTCTAGATATGAGACGTGATGTTCAAGATATCTTCCGAGCCACTCCTACCCAGAAGCAAGTTATGATGTTCAGCGCTACCCTCTCCGCAGAGATCAAGCCAATCTGCAAGAAGTTCATGCAAAATCCTCTTGAGATTTACATTGACAGTGACACCAAGCTTACTTTGTACGGTCTCACACAGTACTACATCAAGTTGGATGAAAAGGAGAAGAACCGCAGATTGAATGAGTTACTTGATGAGCTCTCTTTCAATCAAGTCATCATCTTCGTCAAGAGTACTGCCCGAGCTAGTGAACTTGACAAGCTCTTGCGCGAGTGTAACTTCCCCTCCGTTGCTATCCACTCTGGTGTTAGTCAGGAAGAACGGTATGCATTGTCCCTTCACTTGCTAGATTTTAGCTACTAACGAATAAATAGTATCAAACGATTCAACGATTTCAAAGAATTCAATAAGCGAATCTGCGTTGCTACTGATGTCTTTGGCCGTGGTATTGATGTGAACAAGATCAACTTGGCCATCAACTACGATCTCCCGGCCGATGCTGATTCTTATCTCCATCGTGTCGGTCGTGCTGGTCGTTTCGGAACCAAGGGTCTTGCCATCTCATTCGTGAGTAGTGAGGCTGATCAGGAAGTTCTTAAGTCGATTGAGAAGCGTTTCGAGGTTGCCCTTCCGTAAGTTATTCTCATTCCCTTTGCTTTATAACTTTTTGTGCTAATCCATGAATCAGAGAATACCCAGAAGGAGGAGTTGACTCAGGTCTCTACACCAAAACGGATTAGATCTGATTCTTAATCAGTCTATTTCCATTTTCCTGTAATAGCATGGGCTTTTCTTATTCAACCCTTCTTATATGCACGTTCTTCTAGTCGTGGGAATTTGTCTGAATTATTAGGGAGGGAAGGAAGGAGGAAACATTTCGGGTCTACCACTCTACTCTACTATGCTACTGCTCCTATCTTTGGTTTCGTTTTGATGGTCAATAAATGATAGAAGGTGAACGAGGGCAGTGGGTAGTCATTGAAATAGCGAGTGAACAAGCAAACAAGTTAGTTAGGTTCGGTGGAAAAACTGCACTAGAAAAGGTTTCTCTCGTCCGTTTTTCAGGTTGAGTTTGTCTTGTGTGTGTGATTTGCGACTTGTAATTGTGATGTTGATATATGTGGCCATGTATATTATGTAAATGTAAGTCGAGAGTGAGAGTGGACTTCTTCCATTCGATCTTAACAAGTTATATGGGTAACTCTAAAGTTGGATTCGCGGTAGGTAAGGTGTTTTTAAGACTTTATATTTGTATTTGTACTCTTATCGACCTGATTTGCGGTGTTTGATGCTGAGGTTGGCTTTGAGAGGAAATGCAGGTGGATAGAAAATTAGTTCGATCTAGTCTATTTGTGGTTTCAATGTAGCATGTTCGGCGTTATGGTTAATTGGTAGTTGAGGGTTGGGGAATGGGGTTCTGATCTGAGGGGAAGGGTGGAGTGTGGTAGAATGGGATGGATGGATGGATAGATAGATGGATAGATGGATGGATGGATGAATGGGTCATAGACAGAGGAGGAGGTGGAAGAAGAAAGGGTTTCTAGACATTTAGATTTTATTTGAACTTTTAAGGAACTTACCTACATCTAGCTAGCTAGCTAGCTACCTTGATATAAAAAGCATCCATCACTACCTTATCTAGATTGATTCGGTCTAAAAGCCCTCTCACATATTCCAAGTGAGTGAGTGAGTGATTGATTGATATTTTATAAATAAATTAGGACGGTAATTCTTGTTTGTTTTCTAAAAAAAAAAGAGAGCTCTAATGCTAAGTGAAATACAGCACCTTAACTTCTATCCTACTCTCCCCTTTCCTTTCCTTTCCTTCATCCATCTACACAAGTTACTGCATCTACCCTGGAAATATTATCTCAAACTCATCAAGCTAAATCAGTTCCAACTCCTAGGATATAGTAAATGAGAGAGGGGGGACTCTTTAAAAAATGTAGCTTGACTACCTAATTAGTATGCTACTTAAATCAGGACATAATTGTTTTATTTATTTGCTTTGCTTTGCTTTGCACTCACTAATTCAGAGACTAGGTTGGAAGGACTCGTATGGTTTGTATTAATGTTTCGAGTGAGGTTTACATAGCAGTTTTCCAGCCAGGCTTGGGCACTGGCAGTCTTGCGGGATCGAAGATACTACTCTAAGACAATGGTGAATGGATTCTCGAAAAGATGGTTCAAAAACGGATGGTTTTTGACTCAATGCTTGTACTAGCTGTTGCCTCTAGCTTTCTTCAGAGCTTGATTAGTTAGAACTTGCCTGATTATTCTTAGTCTGTTTTACTGCGCACTCAGTAAGGGGAAAGTGAGGATATAGAAAGAAGGCGAAAGAGGGTTGGTGCTCTTTACCGGAGGAAAGTCTTGGATGGATGGAATAAGGCAGTGTTGTTCTCAAGAGGTATTGGAAGGGAAGGAGGCGAGATGTGTAGAGAGCCCCGCCCCGGTGGAAAATCTTATAGTGGATGTTGTGAGCATGGTAAAAGGGGATTCTGGGAACGGAGATGATAAGTGCGTTAATTAAGGCTCTTCGTTGGGATGGTTTGAGAATGAAGCAAGATGAAAAGGGACGGAAGTCTAAGAATAGAACAACCTATGAGATTTGGAGACGGGGTTTCTAAGGAAAGCAGGAAGAAGATGGGTATCGTATTTGTATTTTGGGAATGGGAATGGGAGATGGAAATTGTAGATGCGCATTAGTTGAGGCAAAGCCCCAAGATCGTCTTTTGAAGTAGGCTTGAAAAGATGTCGGGTTGAAGTGGAGAGAGCCTGTTACATGTTGAGGCGGGGGTTTGAGATGTAAAGATGGTTATTTCGGGAATGGATATGAAATCATCGAAGGGCGCTCATTGCTTTGGTCAGGAAATTTCGTCCGTGGCGATGGCGAAGGAGGCGATCTCTGAGGGGGACTGGGAAAGTCTCGTGGCGAATGAAGGGCAGGAAGAAAGGAGACGGAATCAGCAAAGTGCATTAGCATGGGCGTTATTGAAGGGACGCAGGATAAGCCACGATGACCAGTGGTACATAAGTTCTCCATGAGGAGTGTTTGAATAAGGAAGGGATCATCAGGGGAGAGTTCATGGGTAAGATTCGGAGTTATGTAGCTTGAAGGGCTCCGAGTCATAAGGAATTGTCCACTTCTGGACATGACATGCTTCCGGTCTATGCGAGGGGTGTGATATGCATCTGTTGTAAGTAATATAGTTAGTAATAATGACAAGGGTAGAATATTCTTCACGTCCCTTTGATTGCTGTAAATTTTTGATAGCCCTGCAGGGCTATAGATACTGGTCTTTGAGTCAGCATTGGTGTCTAGTTAGCGATGAAATAATTATACCATTTAATATAAATATATAATAAAGCGAAAAAGGCCTCTGATTATATAACTGTGTAACATATGACAGCATCGGTGGCTGGGCCAATCAGAAACTAAACAAGTGAACATAAAACTTATTATAATTTAGGGGTGAAAACTCAGTGAAAACTGCTCAAAATCTAACATGTTTTAACCTTGACTTTAGCCTATGTAGGGGTAAAAGTACATTATTAATATAATTCCCAAAGCTCCTTACTTACAGTAGTATGTAAGACCTAATAGCTTGTGATGATATAATTATATAAATTATATTATAAACATGTCAGAGGAGATGATCTAGAAAAATTGGAGAAAAATGAGAGAACGGAAAGGAAATTGTTCTGTTAAAGTGTTTCATATGTTATATGAAAGAAGACGCTGTGTTGCGTACTTTCAAGTTGTACCTCCTAGGAGTGTAGTACTTGGTCGAACGTCGATAGTGGCTTTTCTGATGTCACTCTGGGATGTCACTGCACCGCCCTACAGATGTGCAACTTAAGCTTTTCTTAAGGGGGAGGCTTTGCGTTACTCTAAAATGGACGTCGGTATACGGAGGAGAGGCTTGCGAAAGTTGCCTTCCGAGCTGGGGAAAGGGACGGGACAAGAGGGCTCACGAGATCTCCTCGTGTTGACTTTTGACGTGGTAAAGCATGAGGGCTGAAAGCATGCAGGCAAGAATAGAGTGGCGACGTTTCTTCCAGAGAGAAGTGATTTTTGGTATGTGCTTTAAATGGTTCATGGATCGTCTTCGGGACATTTAAATTCGCTGATCGCAGACGGGTTTGCGACGGGTAGCATTCCGGAACGTTGAGTGGTTGAGAAGATAAGGCAGAGGTCAACATTGCTTCCCTTAGCCGTCCAAAGGCCTTGTCTTCTTGGCGGATGTGTGGATATGCTTTAGAGGAGATACTTAGAGATATGGGAAATTTGAAATTCTGGATTTCGATGCTTCGCACCCTTGTCAATGGGTTCCTTGATCTAGACTTCTAAGACCGAATGACTGTTAGCAATTTCCTTGCCGTGATGTGATTGGCAAGTGGCATTGAAGAAGTTCAAGGGCATTCTGAGTGATGCCCTTCCTGGCCGAAAAGCTTCACACAAAATATCAACATGCAGCACTCGGTACTGCAGTGCCAGCAATGAATCATGACGGAAAATGCCACGCGGCGACGGCTGGTCGCTCTCTCCCGTATCCGACTCGGATTAGTGACAGCTGCTGTACTTTGCAGATGCGCAAGGAATAGATCTTACATGTACAGTAAACATGTTTAGGGGTAGGTTTTGTTCGTTCATGGTGATAGCGGTTCTGTAAGCTTTGATGGCGTTTAGACTGCCGTGCCTTCTTTCCTCCAATCCTGAAGGAGGCGGATGATTCGAAAATCTCAAAATAGATTAGATTCGGACTGAGAGATGTTCCGCAGGTTCCCAAAAGCCGGTCTGAAAGTGGCTTAACACAAGAGGCGCTATCCACTTTTTATTACGATTCCCTCATCGTGTGTCGTGTGCTTTCTTTTGCTGTCATGAACGCGTTAATATACAGCGGTGGTATGTTTCTCAAGCATCCCATAAGACATGCCACAACAATATTTCTTTTCTACCCGTCTATTAGGTAGGTAGGTGTCATTGGTCCAAGAGGCGTCTGGCAACTTAGCGGTGACAACTCGTCAGAATGGATTCCGGTGCTCCCGGTGTGTTCGAAATAAGGGGCTCGGCTTTTATATGTTCTTTGGGACTTCGGGATCGAAAACCACGAAAATACCGGTTTTCCAGAGATTACCCTTGCTTGCTTATCAGGCCCCATCTTCTCTTGCACAAGGCTATCTTTATCTCTCTATCAGGATCAGGATGGGTCCGTGTCAACACTCCACTTCCACTTTGCAAGTGAGACATAAAGGATTGAAGAATAAAGATCTCGGTCTCTCGACGCCTTCACCGTACCTTGCCCTGGCCATTCTTGCCGGAAGAATGGGCAGAATAGGAAAAGAGCCCAGCGAGATGAAGTCTGGAATCTGTGAGGGGAAGTGCGCATGAGCTGAGAGAGGCTTGTCGGTGCTCTCATGAACGCCTCGAGGTAACTTTTGCCTGGTGCACAGTCCGAGAAATCGGAGAGGAAGCTCTGGCATTGGTCATCTCCTCAGAGCTCCCCTGTCGTCGTAAATCTTGAAATATGCACACTGCACAGCTTGATGTGGCCTTGCAGCGTTCTGTCCATCCCGAAATCAGTTCTCCTGCAGATGCCGGGTCTTGATTTGCGCCTCTTCCTCGAGGAGGACAGTCGGTCAATACGAGAACGAAAATGTACGAAATATAAAAAAGGTGGTACGGACTTGTAAAGTCATCTTTATCGTAGCATATTCAAGAAAGCCTGCAAAATCAAAATATATCTCTGATGAAATCGTCCAACAGGTTTTTGTAATGAAATGAAATTGGCCGCATTGAAATTGCGTACTATACTTCTCTTGATTGTCCCAGGGTATTGTCATCAATCCCCAGTAAGAGAAGTGACGTTGATTGACCTCGTCATCGCATAGCCCTTTTCCGGTCTCGTTTACCTTCTCCTTTCTAGATTGCCCCATGCACTCTCTTAAAGCAGCCGATGCAAATGATCAATAGTCTAACTAGTCAAGGCTTTGGAAAAGTAAATTCGTAGAAATCTAAAGCTGTTACATGGACAGAAAGGTGGGAGCACCGATAGCTAGCATTGCGTCGTAGTGGGAAGATGCTCCTTGCCCCGGTAAAGAGCTACTCTAGATGTCGACAGATTGGCCACTTCCAAATCGAGAAGAGGCACAAACTACTTTCCGTGGGTTTTGCAGTTCCAGTTCCCGTTGAATGGTAATATGTAAGTCGTCGTTGGTGCAGTAAGGCACAAGGCACATCTAGCAAAATAGTCACCCCCTTCCCTCTCCACCTTTCTACCTTGCCAGGGAACTCGGCGAGTCCAGGACGGGGCCGACGGGTCATCCAAGAAAATAATACTCGACGCCAAAACAATCCAACTTTTCCACCTTTGCACTGCACTGCTGTCGACCTGCAGCTGTGAACGCACTGCTGCGCAGTAGCAACACCCACCCACACCCTCTCGACCAGGGCCCCGTCGACCCTTTCCTCTTTCACTGCCGCTGCATCAATTCTTCGACCAACCACATCGCCATAGCTTCGTACTGGATCGTATTTGACTTCGAAGCTACCGAATGCGAGAGAGAGAGACGGAGATATCCATTATTACCTTCCCGTCCATCTGTCTTTCTCGCCCGCCAACCTCCACGGTTTTTTCTTCTCGAGAAATCCCAATCGGACAATAGTCCATTTACATTGCACCGCCAACGCTTCGTCCACCAATCTGTCCTAAGGTGGTGGGTGGTACGCGAGACCAGACCCCTAACACCTTATACCTGCAATCAACACCTGCACTCCAACGCCTTTCTTCTTCCTCCCTTCTCCCACGTCCCCTCCATTCCCCATCAGCAATCAATCCAACGCCCACACTCTTTTTGCACATCACGGAAACGAATACATCGGAGATTTCGGCTGGTAGTTAGCAGCAATCGGGTTCAGCGTCACGCTCGTTACAGCTTATTCCTTATTCGCGAATTGTCCGCACGGCAGCCACCCTCGTTTGAACCGAAGAAAAAACAAGGACGGAGGCCATCTGCACCCTTAAACACCAACCGTCACACTTTTGGCGTCCGCGCTGAAGGCAATTTGGCGTACCTGACCGAACAGGATCTGCGGAGTGAGCTTTGCTGCAGCATCAAGGTCTAACACCCTGTTCGAGATGGCTCCTACTCCTCCCCGGTTGAGGGTATTATCAGGTCTGTCTCCCTCGTGCATCATTCAATATTTCTCCACTTTTACATGAATCGTGGTGGAAAAGTTCCCTCCAGTTTAACGTCACCCTCCCTTTGTGCTTTGCCCTTCTCCGCATCTGATCAAAACGTCAACATCAAGATGGGCAGCAATCTAATCAATGTGTGCATAGTTGGCGGCAATGCTGTATCAGCATTTCTTTCGTGGCGCCTCCAGGCAACAAACGCCTGCGACGTAACCCTGGTATGGAAGTCTGGATTTGATGCTGTTTTCCAATATGGCATATCATTCAAGTGCGTTCTACCTCACTCCGTTCATCGAAGGAAAACAATTGATAGCTTGGCAGGTCATCATCATTTGGAAACGAGCGATTTAAGCCTAGGCATGGTACGGTTTTGATACAGACACATTTCTAGGCTATACAGCTGCTGATCTTTCTTGATAGTTGTCCGCGCTCCCGAAGAGGCCGCAAATAACAGAGAGGGCGCCTTTGATTATGTTCTGCTTTGCGTGAAGGCTCTGCCAGATGTTTACGACCTCGCAGCAGTCATCGAGTCTGTCGTTACCCCACAACACACATGCATATTGGTGAACACTACACACACATTGGGGGTTGAAGCCCACCTTGAATCAAGGTTTCCAAGCAACGTTGTATTATCCCTCGTTTCGGGCGCCGAAATCACTCAATTGGGAGCAAGCGAGTTTGAACACAAAGGCTCGACTGAAATCTGGGTAGGCCCAGCGAACAAGAATCCTTCGATGCCTAGCACAATTCAGGGGGACATGGCAGATGCGTTAGCGATGACGTTGAGCAGTGGACAAGTTGACTGCCATGTGTCTACAAACATACGGCAGCAGCAGTATGAGAGAATGATTGGGTAAGTTTTCTATGATCATATCCCTCTCTGGACTTGTACTCATCAGCAATTATCAGGCCAATTGCATTCCATCCCCTCAGCGTTATCTTCGAAACTCCTTCTCACGCAGCACTACTGGAGAAAGTGGGTATGAGATCTCTGGTATCAGATGTTTTTGACGAACTGCTCAGTATCGCCGAGGCGCAACAATGCACATTTCCTACTGATTTCAAACAAAAGGTTATGGAGGATATGCTTCGTCCAACAGAAGCAAACAGCATCATGTTCCAGGATTTCGCCGCCAAGCGACCAATGGAGGTTGAAACATATCTTGGATCACCAATCAAGCTCGCGCAAGATGTTGGTATAAAAGTTCCTCGCATTAAGACTCTCTACGCCATTCTTCACAATTTGAATGTCGTCAACCAACAAAGGAAAGACATACCGGTGGCATCTCCATTAACGGGTCCTCCTCAGAGAATATCTTCTGTGCCGCCTCCTCGGCCAATGGCGAATGGTGGCCCAGGAAGGGGGAGAGGACGAGCATCATCCATGAACGGCCCCCCACCTGGCATGAGAAGAGGACCACCTCCAATGAACGGTGGACCTCCACCAAACGGCTATCCACGACCGATGACAGGTGGATACCCTCCACAATCTCGGAATCAGTCAAGGAGAGGTTCCTTAGAAGGCGATCTAGAAGAGTTCAGCCACCTGGTATTATACGACGACATTCCAGAGGCTGGAGAATCTGTTTATGGTGGAGATGGTTCCGATATTGCGCTTCGTGAACGCGAATTAATGCTTAGGCAGCGCGAGCTAGCTTTGAAGGAGCAAGAGATACGCATGAGAAGGGGTCCTCCAGGTCCAGGCCCCCGCAGAGGTCCGCCTACTCCTTCAATCCGAAATGGGGGTTTTGACGAGGACGACGACGACGATTACTATGGTCCTGGGGAAGGTCCACCAGTCCCGCTGATTGATCCAGATAATTTCGACATGATGAGTGTTACATCTAGACGAAATCGCAAGCAAGGTCCAAGCAAACAGCAACTTCGACAAAATCCCGAATTTGGTGAAGCTTCTATGGGTCGAAGAGGAGGTGCTTTCATGCGCCCTGGTTTCCCAAGAAATAGATCAAGCGCCAGAATCATAGGCCAAGTGCCTGGTTTACACGACAGCATTATGGATGATCCTTTGATGGCATATTCGTCTAACAGATATGGAAGCGTGGATAGACAAACGATGGGAGCTGAGTCGAGGAGTAACTCGTTGACGGCAGCGCGTTTGGATGAACTACAATATGGCGGACCTGCAAATGGACCTCCCGGGCCCCCGGGGCCATATCAAAGAAGAGCAAGCCAATCGCCTGGTAACGCATACAGTCCACAATTTGGAAGAGGAAATGGAAGACCGTCTCCACCAAATGGACCAAATGGTTACATGGGAGGCCCGGTGAATGGTAGACCTTCACCACCAGGTGGGATGAAACAGCCAGTCCCGCGACATCCTCCGGGTCAGGGAAGCTCGGTTGCGCCGCAACAAGTTGAGCAATATGCTGGGGTGAGCGCCCTCCACCCACCTAAAGGCCCCATGATGAACGTGCGAAGTCTGACGGGTAGTGCAAGCGCTAGCGCGGGGAGTGGTGATAGTGGCGCCAGTGCCAACCTCGATTCCGAAGGACCCTCTGCTCATAGCAGCCAAAGCAGCTTAGGACCTCGTCCACCGGTCGGCGCCATCGGTGTGCAATAGATGAATCAGTGTCACGAAATTCCATTGATATCAGTCATGTGCGAAAACTGGCATCATATTCATCCGTAAAAGATGGCCGTGGATGTCAAATTATCAGATTACCTAATATTGTCCATAACGATGGAGCTTTTCGATTCACGGCGTTGGCTTCATTTGCATATACACTTCGACTTTTCAACTTCGCTTAATGGAAAGAACAGTATAACTTGCTTACTTACTTAAGTGGCTTTTGTTGGGGGGAAAATAATAATGAATTAGACTTTGGGTTCTCGGGGGTTTTTGAAGGACCTCTTTCTTTGTCTCTGTTATGGGATGGGTACATAGCATGCGGCAGAACGCACATTCTTGTTTTTTCCCTTGTTCTGGTAATATTGCATTGGGGACCGGCGTCTTTGATGCCTCTACATATAATTTTTCTCTAACTGGTTCTTCTTTTACCCACCAAATTTGTGCTACATTCAATTCGGATCGAGCTTTACCGAGCTTCCCGAAAATTGAGTGTTCCGGCAGGGAAAACTCTCCTTAATGGGATGGTGAAGCAAGGGTCTTTCATTATATGATCTTGCTTGCTAGCTGGGGAGTGGAGTCTGTACGGGCGCTGTGTATCAACTCAAATCAATTACCTAGGGATGCGGCGATGGGGAAATTGGCAAGGGAGCAGATGGAAGGGGGTTCCCTTGGTCCTTTTTTGTTTCTCTGTGGGTGTGGGGTAGATGGATGGATGGGTGGGAAGGTGGTTGTATAAAAACATTCGAGGCTATTGGCTTCGCTGTGTTTGTTGAGAAGGATGAATGGAATTGAGAGGAGATGAATGAAATAAAAGCGATTCCTTAATGATACAAGAGAGGAAGGGGGCAAGGCAGTTGACATAGTCATTTCCAGCAACAAATAAATATGCAGAATAATTTGGATCTTTTTCTTCTTTTGTGTGTGTTTGTTGGTGGATTTAGTGTCTTGCTTGGTCTTAAGTTATCCTAAATTGGATGAGTGTTGCATAGTTTTCTCGCTTTGTTTGGCTAGTAAGGTAAGGAAGAGTTCTCTTATGATATTCTATTTCTTAAACTCATACCCTTTTGCTACCTTACCTACCGAAGCAAACCCATTCCTACATAAGGTATAGTACCTTTTCGAAAAAACGTAGAAAAAGGATTGATCTAATAAAAGAAGTAATGAATACTTGATAGTAGTTATTTAACTATTTGGGTTTGTTCGTTTAAGAGTTAGAGAGATGTTAAACTATTAGCCGCCCTCTTTTCTGTTACTACCTACTACCTCCTTCTCTTCTCTTTGATGAGAATGATATTTAGAGGTTAAACTTACTTGATGGTGTGACGAATGTGGCAGACTTCTTTCATTCATCCTTTGAATCTAAAGCTAATGGAGAAAAGCAGAGGAAATGAGAGAAACGCGGGGTAGGAGCTAGTTAAGTAGCTTACTAATCAACTTAGTGACGTCTATCTAATCTAATTAACTAGACTAGATCGTCACGGATGGATGGATAGATGGATATATATATTTGCTCTCTTGATCTATTAGTCTAACTATAGTCTAGTCTGGTTTAGAAGCTAGCTAGCTAGAGTTTTCATGGCTTGGAGGGTTGGATATTGCTTGAGCTTTATTGGAAACGGAGATAGAAGTAGTAACTAAGAGTGTTTTTGTGTTTTTTTTTTTTTTTTTTAATCTCTTACTTTACTTTGTTGAATTCATTCTGTACAGGGGGGTTTTGAGTTCTTTGTTGTTGTAACTTGTGATATTATAGTTATTTATTAGTCTTAGGGAGGGAAGGGCTTTTAGGGATTGTGGGGGCGGAAGAAGAAATAAAAAGGAGAGTGAGGAGGGATAAGGGGAGAATAAGAAGGGTTGATTTTTGGGGCTCTGGGGTGAGGAGAAGGGGATTGGAGGGTTGAGGTGGTGGGGATGAGATGAGAATATATGGTTGTGAAGAGGAGGGCTAGGGGGGTTAAGATGATTGATTGGTTTTTTGGCTGATTGGTTTAGGGTTGTGGGTATGGGCAGGGTGAGGAGATGTTGCTTGAGAAGGGGTTAAGAGAGTGGTATTTTGATGCTCCGAAAGGAGAGTATTTGGTTAAGTAGTATAAATAAGAGATAGTGTGATGAGGGATGATGGGTGGGTGGTGATGTTAGAGAGAATCAAAGTGATTTGAGGGAATATGCTTTTCATGCTTGCTTTTTAGATATAGTTGTTGTATTTCCTCTATTTCTAGCTGCTGCTATGAGGAAGAAGCCTTTGGATATACTTCAAAGAGAAACGATACTGAATCACAATTTAAGAATCTTGCAGAAAGCACATTTTTAAGTACTGGGTATATTACGATTCCATTATCTATTCGTAATATTAACATCCTTTCTCTCAGCCATCTTCATCCTCAACCTCCTCCACACTAACTCCCTTCCCCTTTCCCCCTCCATCACCACCCAGAGTCATCAAATACCCCTCCTTCTCCAACCTATCCGCCTCCTCCGGCTCAACCAACCCCCCTTGTCCCCTCCCCTTCTCCAGCTTAACTCTCACTGCAGCAGGCACAAACGCCGTAGCTTCTTTTCTTAAATCCCTAATTATCGGTTTAGCTTCATATACCGTCTTTGCCTCTTCAACCACCCTCCCTCCTCTTTCCCCATCCCCATTATTCGCTCCACTTCCAGGTCTCTCAGGTAGTCCATCTAGGTGTTTACCCCTCCGATCATTTGTTCCAAGAGGTACATTATTTGCGTTTGTTCCTGACCCTCCTCTCTGATTCTGATTTTGATTTTGTTGGGGATTTGATTGGGCATATCGATCTCGTCGCGCTTGGTACCATTTATCTAGTACTTCTTTAGGGATCGGTGGTGGTGTATCTCTAGGCATTGGAATATTTTTCACATCTTCTGGGATTTCTTCCTCCCCACTAGTATCTCCTTCCCCATCCTCTCTTCTTCTTTTCCCCAATACTCCTCCTCTCCCAAAATCTCCCCTCCCCCCTCTCCCACCACCATCTTCCCTATCACCCCTCGAAGGAAATTTCGGCGCAGCACTACCCAATCCCTCTCTCGCCTTTCGCACAGCTTTAACTTCCTTTTCTAATCCCTCTAACAGATTCTTCTCATGGCTCGTCAGTTTTCCTCCTGAAGATTCGATGGCTTTTAGGTCGTCGATTTGTTTTTGTAGTCGTTCCGGATTGCGGCGTGCGAGTTTTTCGTTTTTGAGAACTGCAATGGTTGCTTTGCCTATGGGATATTAGTAAGAGGAATTAGTATGCATGGAGGGGAGGGAGGTGATGAGAAGTGCAGGTGATTAGGAGGAAGGGTAAGGAAAGCCCCCGGGGGGGAGGGGAGAGGAGGAAAAGACCTTTTTTAATAGCTTTTGCTTTTTCTTTTTTGCGCTCTGCTTGTGCGGGATTGATGGATTTTTCTTTGGGCATTGTTGCGAGTCCTGAGAGATGAATGGGAGGTTGAGATTATTTCCTGAGAAACGTGAGAGAAGCTGTAGAGTGTAGGAATTAAGAAATTGCTTTCAATTCGAGGGAGACATGGAAGTTGGAGATTCTGCCACCGCTTTTCGGTGGAGGTGGCGATCACGTGTTGAAGCTGAGAGAGAAGTTGTTCAGATGATTTATATTTTTGATAATTTTGAATTGACTTTAGTCTTGTTTCGCTTCCTACTCCTTAAGCTATAACCTCTCTTCCCTTTCCCTCCCCTTCTACACCTCATAACACATAATAATCCCCTCCTTCTCTAATTGTCATAAACCATCCATCATATCCTTCCAAGTCTCCGTAAACATACTCATCCAACTTGGTCTCGGTTTCCCCTTCACCTGTTCTGTCCATTCATTCCACTCTTTAAACCATCCATGTCTCTCGCAATCTCCCTTTCCATCTACACATATCAATTTGGGCATTGGCCCATATCCAATATTCCTCTTTGCAGAAGCTCCTCCTCCTGCTCCTGCTTCATCGTGTAACAACCAGCCTTTCAGCCTCATCATATAAACCAACAATCTCCCTTCATCTTTTTCTCTCTTTACACCATTCCCATTTCCTCTATCCCCATCACAACCCACAACCTCAAGAACCTCCAACCCCTCAAACCCACCCAAATCTCTCATCCCATCGGCAACCAACCAATCGACCTCTCTCCCCTCATTCTCCCCTTCCCCATAATCACTAACCCTCACCCTTCTCACCGACGTACGCTCCTCCCATCTCATACAATTACCCACGTAACTCTCCCCAAAACTCTTCCAATCAAACATCACCATATCACTCTCATAATTCACATAAATCGCGCTTCCAGTTTTCGTCTTGGTGCCGAAAGAACGGACATAATGACGAAGAGTCTCAGAACGGGATTCCCGACAGACGAGTAGGAGAGGAGGGATGCCGAGGCGAGATATGCAGCTGGAGTGCGGCGGCGAATAGGAGATGGGGAGGAGGCGGGGGGAGGAGGAGATTAGGGCGTAAATGTGAATGCGGAGTTCTGGGGGGAGGAGGGGAAAATGGTGGAATATTTGGGGGCTGCTGGGCGTGGGAATGGGAGTGAGGGTGGTGAGGGTTGTGATGGTGGGGGAGGTGAAAGTGTTATCCCATTGTTGCATTTTTGTTTCCTCCTCGGCTGAGAAACCCTTTTCGATCTCCTAAAATTTTAAACCAAAATTATAAATGAATAAAACAATAATCAGAATCCAAAGATCCCAGGTTTCAGACCTTCAACAGCTCAAGAAGAGTGTAGATGGGGTAGAAAAGTAGCATCGATCGATCGTCAACGGATATCTCTTTTTCTCTTCGTCTTTGTTTCAGCAGCTTCCTTATGCTTGGTGAAACAGATGCTCGCTCTCTATATGAGTTCCTGAGCAGTCTAAGGTTGTTGGTTGGATCATATGACTATTGTTCTGCAAGATTGTTGTTTGGCGTTGAATCCTTAAGAAAGTAGACCTCGGGGATCGGAGATCCTGCATGGAAGGAATCGCCAACTGGTAGGAGTACTTAAACGCTGAGAAATGTGCTGGGCGTTAAGAAAGGAATGGATTATGGAGAGCTTGGAATTCACGATTTGGAACTTGGAGAGAGAATTTGGAGAGGAGGGAAATAGACATGTGAAAGGGGAAGAGAAGGTTGGCTTTATAGAGAGAATTGGAGCTATATATCCCCTCAAGTAAGTGCAGATAGTACTTTTGCTTCTCTAGGAAACTTGATCAAAGACCTATTTTATGCAAAAACAGTGTTAAGTGAGAGAGGGCTTATTCGTTAAGGACCAAAGTCTATCGTTCTCTCTTAAGATAAGAGCAAACAGAAAACCTCGCTAACCGGAGCCCCTCCTGCTCTTCTCTATTCTGTCTATAAAGTTAAATAATCGCAAAATTCCCAACCTCGTGCGTTATTGGCTCAACAGTCAATTACACTTTAAACACAAATATTCCGAAACCCTCGGTCGTCTAGTTGGTTTATGGCGTCCGGCTGTAATGTCAGTCTCACCGGAATGTCGCGCGTAAGTGCAGCACACAAGAATCAAATTTCTCTCAGACATCTGCTAACAGATGTATCTTAGGTTCGACTCGCGCCTGAGGGATAAATACTTTTTGTTTTTTTTTGTATTTCTACCTTTAGGATAGGGAAAGATTTGACTGGTGAGAATTTTTGTGTTTGACGATTTTTGTTGTCGTTTGGCGGCTAAATTGAGGGAGTTTTTTGTGAGGACTTAAGCTGGTGAAAGACGATTTTAAACTGTGAGTAAGGTTACTGAGGTTATTCGGGTTTGTTTTAAATAAGTGCAAAGGAACCTCTTCATTTCACGGGGTTGGGGAGAGAAAAGGGGTGACAAAATGGGTCTACCCGCTTGAAAGCGGAATGAGATGGACAACCAATTTCATGTACTTTGAAAAATCCATTACTCTATATTGAATATATACATAAAAGATCTCATTCTATCCATTCTATTTCCTATGCTAACTGAGATACTCATGCCGGTATTTCAGCCTAGTAGAATCAATCAATTGCCAGCAAGAGATCCTGTTTCTAGAACACCCCTTTTCCTAGCTACTTATACAATAATCCAAATGTCATCAATGGCGATAATCCCTGGCTACGGAAATACCCCTTTTATAACAAGCATCCGCGTTGATGGGATGGATGTAGTAGATTTCGATTAAGTCATATTTATAGGTAAAAGTCAATAACTTCTTGAATAGAACCAAAATAATAGTTTATCTATAGGACCAGTGATCAATACCTTGATCGCCAATTCCAAACTTAATGATGCCATTCGCGAATCGCAATCAAAAGCTAGCTTCACAAATGCAGCTACTAAGAGTATCTCATTTAGAATCAAATTATTACTGAATATCATTTATGATAATTTCCTGTTATTCGAACATCACTATTAACGGTACAATCAACACCTTCATCAATATCTATTCATTCTCTAAACCTATAAATTTAATCGTCCTCACAGATAACTATATCCCCCTCTTTCATCTCTCTGGGTCCTTCGACAAAACGGAGTCCCGGTTTTCGGCGGAGGCTTCATCCAGCTTCTCACCATGACCACCGGGAGCTCGACGCTGGCTAAAGAAGCATCTGAACATTTTCTAGTGGGAACATTGATATTCCTTCCTCACTGAAAGATATGAAAATTCGGCTTGGGGAATTGGTTGGGAAGAAAGAAAGAGGCGATTGATTGGTTAGGAGAGTAGGCTTTTGGACTGAGGATGAAATGGGGCCTTTGGTGAAAGCAGCGAGATGTGGAAGAGATGTAGTTGAGACAAAGATTCTGAAAACTAACATGGTGGAGGATACAATGCCTGATTATGAGTCCCCGGAAGAAAGTTTTTTCAGGGAGGATGGAGTAATGATTCGGTGAACAGTTCATGGCCGCCTTGCCACCAGAGCATTTAAGGAGATATCGAAATAATTAAGGGAGGGAATCAAGATACAATGATAATCATAGGGCCCAGAAATACCTATTTCAATGTACACTTATAAAAGGAGTTCGTATCTTAGCACGACAGAAAAGTTATACCGTAGTAATTAGATTGTGAACCATTAGAAAAAGCACTCAGATTATTTCAATACTTTTAAAATATCATGCGCTGAGGAGCTAGAAAGCTGGCGAAGCATTACTTATTAGCAGTGATCCACCAAATGAGTACAAAATATACGTGGGATATCCCAGAATAAGAATTGGCTTTCAATGAATAGTCGTATAATAAATGATACCTTGAATAAAGCTGCTGATTCATTCAAATAAGTAGTATTACTCACTCACGCGCACCAAAACACTCCACAATTGCCAACAAATGCATGCCCCCTATTACTCATACAGTGACAGTTAGCAAACAAAAGGCAACTATCCACGAAAATTTTCGTTTTCAACGAGGCAGTGCTCTTTAACCGACAATCAGCCCCCTCAATCGTTACGCCACTACCTATCACGCAGAAACAAGGCCTGACGACTACGTAAGTAGGTGCAGGTGTAAAGAAGATACGAGAACTTTTTTAATTTAGGACTGCGGATAAGTTGTCGATGAGAGATTTATAAAAGTGTAGCAGCTACGAACCTAGAGAGCTTTACAGCTTCTAAGAGAAAGAAAGTACTAAGGAAGGAAGAGAAGAAATCATTTCTCGAGCAGTTACACGACTTTCTGCGAAACGACAAAGTACAGGAACTATCATCAAAAGTTCTTTCTTTCTTTTGGAGTCAAACCCACAATGGATTCATCTTCATCTTCATCCCCACCACCGCCATCACACATAGAAAACCCCTCTTCCTCCTCCTTTTCCCTCAACCGATCAAACAACCCGCCATCACCTCTACCAGACCGTCGCCCACTGAGCACCTCAACTGCAAATACCTCCGACACCACAACCTCCAGCACAACCTCCGCCCGAAAACCCTTCCTTGTGACCGCCCTAAAAAGCAACTGGACAACGCTCAAAAAACTACAAAATAAACGTTTGACTGTTCTAGATGTTTTGTATCATCATAAAATCGAAAATCGACGGATTGTTCCGAGGCGACATAGGGATGGACGGTTGGGTGCCGGGGAGATTGTTGATTTGGAGGATTATGGTGTGAGGGAGGAAGAGAGGGAGGAAGAGAAAGGGAAGGAGAGGTGGTGGAGGAAGAGTATAGGCAGGAATGGGGATGGGGAGAGGGATTGGGGAAGAGAGGATTATGAGAGGAAGAGGAAGGGAAATGGGATGGAGAAAGAGGGGTTTGATAGCGATAGGTTGTATATCCACGAAGCAAGAGATGTGCTTGTCGAAGATGATAGTAGAGAGGTAGCGAAGGAGGTAGAGGGGAGGTATTATTTTGGGAATGTGGGTGGCGGTGTGAGTGGAACTGGAAATCATGGTAGAATTCAGGCGGAGGAGAAGGGAGAAGGTTCGAGAGTGGGAGGAATTAGGGGAGCGGGGGCTTGAGAGAGTAGTGGAATGAGAGGAGAGTATTGGCATTGCTTTTTGGGTGGTGTTCTATTAACGACGGGGTAGTGAAATGGTTCTTGGTGGAGATGATGCTAGTGTTGAAGAGGGTCAACAATGAGTTTAAGCATATATTACTATAGAGATAGGAACAATAAGCTTACACTATCAAAAGACAAATCTTTCTGTCTCGGGATAATATGAGCTACCAGACGCGATGCTGAAAGAAAATCACACCCTAATGTGTAGTCTAACGTTTAAAGCTATTTTCCCTTGAATAATAAATGCTTCACTGGGTGATTAAAACTTTATAGCGGAAAATGATCATAGTGAAATATGATATTTCTGCTCTTCAAAACTCGAAAGACAACCGACCACAAGAACGACACGCCCCGTATCAAGTGATACAGCAGCGCTAGCTCGATTGAAGTCAAGAGGTCATTAGCTCGGAATAGAAATGAAGATCGACTTTTCCATCTCGAATACTATTTCGAGAAATTCTCCTGCAACTAACAACGGCTATGCATTCTAGTTAACACTAGTACACTATTCCTATTTATTAACAAGGTTTTTGCTCGCTATGTTGCAAGATATGGTAAACACTCTAAAGAGAACCGAACTCGTTAAATAGTAGATGGACACTAGGCTTACATGTTACTTAATATAGCTTAGTATGCATTAGCTAACGTTACAAACTTTTCCAACTAGTTCATCAATAGACCGTATTCCGAGGCTAATCAAGTAGCCCCGAGAACTTCTCAGGACTTTAAGACTTTGCTTGTCGATGGTCATAGTATTGCTTGGCTAATGCGAGCTATAGCTATGAGTTGTGGCTTTAGGAGGATCTGCAGTTTCAGCCTTTTGGGTGGGATATCACCGCCTCATGGCTGGTGCCTCAGACTTCCGAAGTGTTAAGTACAAGTTAAAGTATGTGTTTACTTACTCTTAGTGTCAGGTAAGCTACTATTGCCAAACCGAGTTCCTTATTTGGGAGCCACCACGGTTTTGGGTTTATGCCGTTGGCCGTCAATCTAGACTTGCATCTGCATAGGGCTCCGGGACTGCTAGACTTCAATCTCCGTTACAACTCTCCTTGTGGGTGAGATTTCGAGCGTTCATCGTAGAGATGCATCATCCTCGGCGGGTGTCTTCCCAGCACTGGTTGAAGATCCCTATTTGCATTTCCCCAAAGATGATAGCAAGAAGAAGCAATTTCGTCGATCTTGATCTTTCTAAAGGACTTGCGCTTAAACACTGCCTTTAACTTTCAGACGAGCCTCGGACGCCGAGGAGAAATAAACAAAGACAGAGTTCTAAATATCCAATCATAATGCACCCGTACCTTAAGTTTGGAGTAGCCCCTGTGGCTTATGAGACGCCTGTATTCGTGAGACGTGGTCCTGCAAGTCCTTTTTGTTATGCCCTTACAAAACTAAATTACCTCGAATGGCTGTTTTGTTCGTTCGTGTATGCGGAAGTGAAGACAACACACCAAGAATGTGAAGCACAGAAAGTGTTGAGAGCTCCAACAATATCTCGGCGACAATAGCTGATTGTGTTTTGGAAGGGAAGATAAATAAATATAAATAACACGGAATTCAAGCCAACAATCACCTCGGTGCACCGACCTCCTTTTGGACCCCCACCCGCATTCGTCTTCGGCGACAAGACCTCAACTCCAGCCGCTTACTCTACCCTTCCATTCAACTCTTGTCTTTCTTCAAGCAACAGTATAGTTTAATCTAGCGCTAAGATAACAGAGACCCTCACTTTTTCTTTCTGTCTAACTACGAAAACAACGCGGCTAGTGGTGCAGTTACACAGCATTACCGTTGTTGCCGTCTCGAATCTCGAAACGGTGATCATTCGGCTCACTCACTCCCTTCTTGTGACCGATCCATACCTAATTTTACACCCAAACAAGACAAAGTCTATGACCTGGAACATTGTTGATGGCAGGCCTACTAAAGCTCTGACGACGCGAACAATCTCTCATCCATAATAACTGTCGCGCAACCCACGAAGACACCGTCTAGATTCACACCCCGACAACAACAACAACACCAACATGGCTTACGATCAAGGATACTATCAAGCACCTAATATGAATCAGAGACCATACAATGGACCTGCTGCCCAAAGACCTGCTCCAGCACAGGCATACCAACAATCATATTCCCCTCAAAACCAATATCCCCCTCAGCAACAGTATGATGCCTATCCGCAAGATGGCTATGGCTACGAGGAGAACAATGGATATGCGCAGCAGGATTACAATGGTGGTGGTGGTCGGGGAAATGCTGGGTATCAGGATATGAATGGACGAGGGGGTTATCCACCACAGAATCAGAATTATCCTCCACAACAAGAGTACTATCCAAATGAGAGAGGTGGGGGCGCACCACTAGGAAGAGGAGGCGGGAGAGGAATGCCACCACAGCAAAGACCCGGAACAGCAGATGGGTACCGAGGCGGATATGATCAGAAAGGTGGAGCACAAGGTAGAGGATATCCCCAAGGCACTCCAG
The DNA here is from genome assembly GCA_003988815.1 of Chlorencoelia australis. Classification (NCBI taxonomy): domain Eukaryota; kingdom Fungi; phylum Ascomycota; class Leotiomycetes; order Helotiales; family Cenangiaceae; genus Chlorencoelia; species Chlorencoelia australis. The sequence continues at coordinate 26,258 of QYAN01000078.1, forward strand.
GAAGGGGAGGCGGACGTCCAGTGCCAGCGCCATTACCAGCCGATCAAAGTGAGCGATTCACAAACATGGTGATTTGGTGATGAATTTCAAGCTTACAATTCCTTAGATAAAATACCACGACGACCTCTAAAGACTCCTCCACAATCGCCAGATGCTCCTGCTTGGGACAACCCTTTCCCTGCATTTGGACCAGCGAAAAAGAAGAACGCGGCATCAATAGAACAGAGCATTCAGCAGCAAATGAATTCGATGGACATTAATGGTTCGCCTCAAGGCCGGCCTAAAACTGGAGGAAGCAAAGGAAGTCAAGATCGACCTCCTGCTCAGAGAGCTGTATCGACCGATGACTATGGCCGGCCATCTATTGATAGTCAAAGAAGTCAGCCAAGAGGTAATTATCCACCTCAGGGACCTCCAGCAACGAGTCCAGATCAAGGGCAAGGGCCTTATCCACGACGAGGTCCACCCCAAGGACCCCCAGCTCAAGGCTTTCCGAGGGGAGCCCCTCAGCCAGGTCTGCCAAAGCAAGATTATCGCCCTGGTTATGGTGCCTCTCCACAGGGACAAAATGGCTATGGGGAATCTAGGTATGATGATCGAGGTTATGCATCTTCACCTCAAAATGAATTTGGTGCCCCTCCTAGGAGTATGACTATGCCTCGACAGCAACCTCCACCTATGGATGGTCCAGGTCCTAGTGCGCCATGTAACGGTTCTATTGGACGCGGCATGCCTCCTCGGCCTTCAACAGCTAACGATCAAAGGCAGAGAACTTTCTCAAATCAGGCTAGACCCCCACCCAGTCAACAGCAATATCCTCCTGTAGATCCATATGCAGTTGCTAATGATAATGGAGGCTACGGCGATGACATCTACGATTCATATCTAGAACATGACCAACCTTCCCAGAACATGGATCCACAATATGGGAGAGGTCAATCTTTTGGATCAGAGATGCCTCCAAATTTTGATGCCGTTCCAGATGTCCCTAAGACCCACAGACGAGGGGCGTCGATTGATGAACACATACCAGGCGCAATACCAATGCGTGGAAATTCGGTTGATAGGCCTGGGCCCAGTCAACAGATGAGAACCGCTAAATCTCAAGCAGACCTCCGAGCTCGAGCTCAGCCTCAAGCGGCTTCATTTGAAATGGTTAGGCAAGTGCCTCCTGTACCAAACTTCTCACAACAAGGTTATCAGGATGATAGCTATGTTCCTTATGATGGTTACGGGCAACAGCAACAGGGGCCACAAGAGCAAGGGTATGGCCCGTATGATCAGATGCCTCCTCAAAATACGTTTGAGGAGCCACCTAGAAGTGCATCTGCAGCTCCGCGACCTATTGGCGGCGGTCTTCCAGGTAATCCTAGGCCCAATAATGGCTTGAATGGATTACCAAATGGACCTTCGCCTCAGAATGGAGGGTTTCCGAATGGCGGTTTTGCTGGTCCGCGTACTAATAGCTTGCCTCGACAAAATGGCTCTGGAGATTCCTCCCATCCGACACCCGTTCGTCCTGGGTTAATACCGAATTCTGTTGCCAACCAAGCAAACAACAAGCCGGCTCCTGTCCGTAATTACAATAACATTAGTCCAGGAGCTCAAACGACCAATTCTGTGCCGTCGCCTAGTCCTTTAGCTGCAGGCGCCAAAGCTGCAGCAACCCCTCCGCCTGTTACCATTGAAGAGATCACTAAAATGAGGGCAACTTATAAAGATAATCCTAACAATGAAGACGCGCCTCTAATCTTCGTACGAAAACTGGTTGAAGCTTCTGAAACTCTCACAGCATCTATTCCGGACCAAAGAGCGAGAAATAAAGCTAAGGAGAAGTACATTCTTGAGGCTACCAAGATCCTCAAAAAGCTTGTTGCAGCCAACAACACAGATGCAATGTTTTATTTTGCTGATTGTTACGGCCGTGGTGCTCTGGGTCTGGAAACAAACAATGCTCAAGCCTTTTCTCTCTACCAGTCAGCAGCTAAGAATGGTCACGCCGCAGCTGCTTATAGAACAGCAGTATGTTGTGAACTCGGAAATGACGAAGGAGGTGGTACTCGAAAGGATCCTCTGAAAGCTATTCAATGGTACAAGCGTGCAGCTACATTAGGAGATACACCTGCTATGTATAAAATGGGTATGATTCAACTGAAAGGACTTCTCGGACAACCAAAGAACCCGCGTGAGGCAGTAGGATGGTTGAAACGAGCCGCAGAGCGAGCAGATGCTGAGAATCCTCATGCCCTCCACGAACTTGGTCTCCTCTACGAAGCACCCCAAGGTCCGGACAATGCTCTTGTGCGTGATGACGCCTACTCCTTCAACCTCTTCCAACAAGCCGCCGATCTCGGCTACAAATTCTCTCAATTCCGTCTTGGCTGTGCCTTTGAATATGGACTTTTCAACTGTCCCATCGATCCTCGTCAAAGTATATTATGGTATTCACGTGCAGCTCTACAGGAAGAACATCAGTCCGAATTGGCGCTTAGTGGATGGTATTTGACTGGTTCCGAAGGCGTGCTACAGCAAAGTGATACAGAAGCTTATCTATGGGCACGTAAAGCTGCAATGGCTGGATTGGCGAAGGCCGAATATGCTATGGGTTATTTTACGGAAGTAGGGATTGGAGCACCGGCTGATTTGGATGCTGCCAAGAGGTGGTATTGGAGAGCTGCTGGTATGTTTTATTCTTTTCTGCGTTGCGATGTGTGAAGAGATAAACTAACGATATGTGAAGCACAAAATTTTCCCAAAGCTCGTGAGAGATTAGAAGATCTCAAGAAGGGAGGTAGTAAAAATGCTCTGAGACAAAGAGAACGCATCTCCAGATCAGATCCGAGGAAAGCTAATGATGATAATTGTGTTGTTATGTGATTGATTTTTACATCTCATAGCGTCTCGTTATCGATCGATATTTCAAGTCTCGATTTTGGATTTCTTTAGGGATGATGAATGCAGAAGGCAACGAACGATATTAGGGAGATAAAAGAATTGACGGACACGTGCGGAAAATGGAAATGGAAAGATGATACTATGGAAGGGATGTATATATGGATGGTATGATATTGATGAGAAGAAAGAAAGAAAGAAACATGAAAAGAGGAGAGGGCTGGTCCCTGAGAAGAGATATGGGAATTCTCCTTATGTTATCTGTTCGAATTCAATCAATCGATCGATCATGGCAGGGAAGAAGGCGTTCATCGGAAAAGTAAGCATGAGGGTAATCTTGTATCAATACAGGTGGTTTTGAGAAGGGAGAGAGGGGAGAAGGAGATAAATGGGTGAAAATGGTGAGAAGGAGAAAGAGAGAAGGGAAAGAAGGGAGATAGAGACAGATAATTAAATGTTACTTTTACAATCCTCTCGGCATTCCTCTGTGATGAGACAATTGGCAATATATTAAGTGTGTAGAGGGAAAAGCATCTCGGGATTATAAGGTAGTAGAGTACAGTGTATCGCCCCTTTTCAGTATTTTAGTATATGGTGTTTTTTGGAGGGGGGTGGATTCATTCTAGAAGTGAGAGCGAATTGTGGTGAGAGAAGGAAAAGGAAGAGGAAGTGGGAATATATGCGTTATGTTGAAAAGAAGAACAATGATATTGATTGATTGTACTTAAAAGGGAAAGAAGAAATCTATTCTCGACGGCAGAGAGGGAGGTTGAGAGAGTTGGCTGGCAGTAGAAATGTCATGCAATGTAATTAATTATTGGAAATTTCATCGTGTATTGTAAGTCTTATAATACATTGCTTGTTCTTGCTTTCTTGATAGTGTAGCTCTTTCGGTCTTTTGTCTTCTTTCCTTTCTGTCTTTCCTTCTCAGATTGTATTCTCAAGCAACAAGAGAAAAGTTAAATGTTAAAACCCACTCTGATTGAGAGAAAATAACGAATTTCTGATAGGTAGATGATGAGGTGGATTAGAAGAATAAAAAGAGAAGAAACATGCAATGCAGCTCATATCGTATCAGTTGAGCAATTGTTCCTCCCTCCCCCCTTCCTATCCAGCACTTCTCTCCATCATACACCCACCCCACCTCGCTCGCTCAGTAACTGATAGAAAAAAAAATCAAGCACTAACAACCTCCTTAACCCTCTCCGCAACCTCAATCTTCCCTTCCGGATGTTGATTTCTCCAGATAAGAATGCGTGAAACTTGGACGACTCCGACAATTCCTAGGAAAAAGTTCACGGCAGCCAGACTTTTGTCCCAAATTATATGTCAGCATTTCTGCTCTTAGAAGTTCGTGAGGGGGGTAAGAGGGAGATCAGGAAGGAGATAAAGGAGGAAGAAGAGAAAGAGGGAACGAACAGAATATTCCTAGGTTTAATGATCAAACACCAACGAGTCCAGATCAATCCTGTGGCTGTGAGGGCTAAGTTTTGTGTCAAGGAGAGGTTTTCAGCTGGGCGGTAGAAATCGCTGACTCCTGCAAGGACGAGTCCCCACTGAGAATAGAATACGGATTAGCTTTTCTTCCTCTCTGTGTGGGAGATACAATGGATATAGGATGTTTGTGTGAGGGGTTGTATATCCATATTCTGCATTCTTTGACAAGAGCATCTTCCGAGAACTTGGAATTACGAATTGGCGCAAAAAAGCCGTAAAACAGAGTAAAAGAAATACCTTCATAACCGGAGCCCTATTTACACCTCGCTATTAGTCTTCATTCTTCCTCTTTTCTAATCCCCACCTATTCGAAAGGAAGGAAAAGCCCCCCCAAAAAATACCCCTTACCAAAAATGCACAGTTTTAAGCCCAATAGGACTATCCCACATCCTCTTCAGCCAGCTCTGAGCTGCAGCATTTGGTTCTGTAGCCGTAGATTGCCATCTTCTTCCCGCTTTGGCCCATGCATTGTGGTTTGTTCGTGCGTGAGCTTGACGGGCTTGGTGTTGAGTGAAGAAATTGCTGCTGTGGCGGAAAGCTGGGCGGGCAGCACGCAGGAGAGCGTTGGTTGTTGCTGGCATTTTTTGCAGATTATCTCTTTGGGAGGGTTGTAGAGGAGGGAGTGGGGATGGGGTAAATTTTGGAGAGGCAGTTGGTTAATAAGGATGGATAACAACGTAAACTGAGAAGGGAGAAGGTTACGGAGTAGTGTAGTTGTTTGTTGAGCAGGTTCGGGGATTGTTGGAGATAACGAAGCGATCCCTGTAAGTGCAAATCTGACGAGCTCTAAGTTGATCGGATCAATTGAACGACCACGACAAAGCAAGGAATTGATCGAGCAATTGAAAAGCTACGACAAGAAGAAGAATATAACGGCGCAACAATGTCAGCTAAATACGCTTTCACCCAAACACTGAAGGAGGTGCGGTTCCTGTTTTGCCAGACGGCGGAACACAGTGGTCCTACGAGGTGAGTTTCTAGGACTGCTTTGGAGGAATTGCATGGGAAGATAGAGGGCGATACGTTATAGGCTATAGGGAAGGAGAGAGAAGTTTGGGAATAAGAGTCAAACTGATGTCTGGATAATAGGTCATTTCTCGCACGAGCGTACCCTACGATGAAGAAGAATAACCCACATACACCAATTATGCTGCGGGAAGCTGCTGGTACTCAACCTAGAGTCTATGCTAGATATGGTATGATTTACTCCTCATATTTTCCTGGCATATAAAATGCTAATGTATGTTGTGCTCCAGAGTTCGGAAAGGAGAAGAGCGAATCGTTAGCTGGTACGTATCTGACTTATGGCGATGGAGGGAAGAGAAGAGAAGGAAGAGGCTAATGAGATTATTGTAGGATTGTCGGATAAGGAGATTGAGGAGAGAGTTACGAGTTTAGTGAAGTCAGGGATATGATCATAAATGGATGGGTATTTGGAGAGGGGATACGAGCCGCGGGCTAGGGAGGAAGTGTACATATTAGAAGGGGATGGAATGGAATTACAATTAAGTCTCAAGTTTGCATCGAGATGAGAGATACTGGTGAAATTCTGTGACTGTTGGGATTCCGTCATGTATGAGTTTGGGAAGTACAACATTGCTCTGTGCCAAATATCGAGGCCCTTTTTCAAAACGCTTTCAGTGCACCACCATATATGCATTCTATTTTACAAAAGAAGCCCTCTTCTTTGGAATGTATTCTCTGTTCTGCAGACTTAAGTATAGGCAATCAGAGGCCATGGTTTGAAGGTTTTGGCGATAGTGGCATGTTATCAATTCTAGTAGGGAAAATTTTGGGGATGGGTTGTTTTAGCAGTAAACTCTAACTTGTAACAGCTGATGATCATAACACATACTCAGCAGGCATTTAAAGTTGATCTAAACCATGCACGACATGTAAACAAGAAGTCACCAGGTTACTTGAGTACATTCAAAAATTTAAAGAATGGAAAGCAGAGTTCTTCATCGTATCCTTCTCCACTGACGCATCCCTATGTACCTTGAAATCAATCGCTGCTCTATCATTTATGTCTTCATAACCTTCCCTATCAAGTCATCATCACATCATCCCCTTTGTATAGCCCACAATTCCCATCTAGAGCTTAGCCAAAACAGCCTCAGCACTAGAAACCGAGACTTCACGACCAGGCTCCTTTTCAGCATAGACGATCTTGCCATTATCAATGACGAGAGCATATCGAGCGGTACGCTCGTCTTTGGTCCAGCCGAGTTGGCTGGAGAAAGCGGTGTTGGAATCGGAGAGAAAGAGCTGTATCACAAAGATCCATTAGCATCTGTTTCCGAGGACCAGAACAGGATAGTAGAAAGGGAAAAGAAGAGAATGGAGGGGAGGGGAGAAGGAGAACATACAATGTCATCACCCTTAACACCATTTGCCTTTCCCCAAGCACTCATGACCCATGCATCATTGAAAGCGATAACAGCCACAATATCAACTCCCTTTTCCTTCAACGCGGGAAGATTCTCAATGTAGCCGGGGAGATGCTTTGCTGAGCAGCTGGGAGTGAAGGCTCCTGGGACGGAGAAGAGAACGACTTTCTTGCCGGCAAATTCTGTTGTGTCTTGTATTAGCGTGCTGAATAGAGAGGACAACGGCGGGGTAGAAGGGTAGAAGGATGGTAGAGGGAGAATTGGAGGAGGAAAATCAGTACCTCTGGAGGCATCATAAGTGATGGGAATACCGCAAGAAGTAATATCACTCTTGTCTTCAGTGTATGGAACGTATGAGAAGGTGATTCCCTCAGGGAAGCTATCGCCGACTTTAAGTTCTGGCATTTTGTCTTGATGATTTGGTGTTTTGAAGTTACAGAGTAGTCGGGAGTTTTAGATGGAAGAGTCCAATTATCTGGTGGGGATCTGCATTTTAATAAATGGATTTGGAAAGGTAGTGAATTAAATCTAGGCTTTTATTTGTGGTTGTGGATTGTAGATAGATTAGATGAGCAGATGAGGTCTGGAACTTCCAATAGAGTAAGCAAAGTTCTCATCCCTCCCATGTTGCCCCTCCATGACGCGAGCACGAGCCTCCGGTTCCAGCCCGACGGTTCCAGCCCGATGATAGATCAGAAAGTACTTCGTACAGTACAGTCAAGTCCGATAAAAACAGATCGGATAAATCGAAGCAATTGCCCTCAACAGCCTTTGAATCACGTGTATCAACGCTCGCTCTAAGGGTCCGTAAAGAGGAACTTCAGAATGATATTTAGACAGTCAAGAAAGATAATGTCCCAGCAAAACCACTCAATATGAGGCGGCACCCTCATGGCGTGATCGCATTCTTCATGATTCACGCTACTAAAGTCTAGACTGGATCGAGCTCGCAAGTTTTTGATGGACTTGTCAAATCGATAAAGGATCAGAAGGAGCTGGGTTTTCCAGAGGAGATGACTGATCATATGAACGAATTAGAAGCGGAAAGACCGATGAGTGTCGAGTTCGTGGTATGATCAACTTGACATCCTTCCATGCTATTTTGACTAACCAGTGAGCAGCAAAGATCTCTCACTATGAGGATCCTAAGATAACGAAGAGGGCGCCATAACGTATTGTTCTCAAAGCTTTATCTCCCTAGGAGCAATCGGTTATGTGTCCAAGGTCAACGATCGTATCGCCGTTAAGACTCTTCGCAGTGAAGACAAGAGCGGTGAGTATAGACGCAAAAAGTTCGCATTTAAGATTGAAATCTATGGCTTTCTTGAAGCAAAAGCTTCTACGAGTTCCAAACGGCATTGTCTTAGACCTATGCGGCGGTGGAAACATGTTCGCCCGCCTACAACAACATACTCCGCGATCCGGACGAACCATTGGGTAGACTAGTAAAGGTCGTGGCTAAGGAGCCCCGAGCTTGTCGAGCAATGGATCATGGAGCCCTCAAGTGCGGTGGCACTGGTCGTACAACATGACTGTATCACTGTGAAACACATGAGATCCAATCGAGCTGAAGTTCGCGCTCTTGTTGCGACGGCAATGCAAGTCGTCATTGGTTGTGATTTAAGACCTTTTCGGAGGGCTATTTCCCCGTAGCCTGAACATCTACAATCGACTACTACCTTTTCTGCTTCAACATTGTCAATCATGGCATCTCATCAATCTCAGCCTCAGTCTCCGAAATTATTTGCGAGCGATATGGCTTGCTATAGCGATCTAGAGCTTGACAAGTACCTGGAAGTTTATGGAAGGTCAGGAATTTTAAAAGCTTATCCCTTACCAATGTTGCTAACGTTCAGAGTATAGAATTATCACAGTTGAAGACCCAGAGAATCTACCCGAAGATTTCATCCACAGATTGAGGTAAGCATCTCAATCCCCTTGTCTGTCTTCTCTCTACTTTTCTAACAATATTGGCAGAGTGCGAGCAGGTGCAGGCCACACCACCCCATATCCGATCAATTTAAACTACGTTTCAACCCGCCTCGAAGACATACCTACCAACAGAGAAGAATTACCTCAACCGTACTCTCCTACTTCGACTCTGCCTCCTCTAACTGAAGAGGAAGAACTTGAGGAAGAGATCAAGAATTACGTTACGCTTGTTAGTGAAGGTGGCCGACCTTCGCACCCGATCAGTCTTAGCCAAGATATTTTACAGGATCCTAGAGAGTATCGCGACATACTATAATACTAGCAACTTGTCGATAGCAACGATAAAGAAAGGGTGTGGAAAGTATTCAGATCAGAGCTGTCTGAATGGAGAAGATTTCGAGAACATCAACAAGATTCGAGAAATGAAGATTGCTTCAATGATCAAGGACGAACAGATCAAAGTCGCTTTTTTTTTATTCCCAGCACTTACAGGACCGCTTGACAAAACATGGCTTCACGAAGTCATTCCAACTTCACGATGATCCGGAGCAACAGGACAACTTAACGACTTGGATCGAGTTCCTTAATTACCAGTACAAGAAATACGACTTTTATACAGATACTATCAAATGTCTTCAGCCACAGTTTGATGAAGCCTGGAAGAAGCTCGTGAACTCGAGAGTTTTGAGACCTTTAGAAACCGCCGAATCTTTATGGGATTTCTCATTGATAATTCAGCGACAGAACGAAAGACATGAGGCTGAGGAGGCTGTGAAGACGGTGGAAAAGGCCATTCAGGACGCACGCTACGCTAATCTATCCGGAGAAAATCTTTTCCAAATGGAGGAGAAGCTATCCGCAACCAGATTAGAATTAGATGCAAGAAAGATGTCGCTCGAACAGATTAATAGGCGAAGTGATCTTATTCGTAATTTCAAAAGTCAGACAAGGAAATGCAAAACCGCCAAGGACAATTCTAATAAGGAAAGCATATTACTGCGATGGATTTTACAACAAATCTCGTTGATTGAACTCGAGTTAAACTCAGTGGAGGCAACCGAAGATGGCTCAAATACAAGTAACGGTGGAGAACGAGGCCTCAAACGGAATCGGCCCACTGACCTCAATGAAAATTTCTCAAACCCCTCGAAACGGCAAAGATTCAGCTCAACTCCAGACTGCAAAACACATACCTCTACTACCCAAGAACCCCAGAGACAGCCCAAGCACAACCGCCATGACTCAATAGACGAAGGACCGGGTCCTAAACGGTCCAGATATAATAGCCAGAACAACCTTTCTCATCTCCAATCATCGAATCCTGTAGATTTAACATTAATTACAAACCTCATTTCTACCCAGTCAGACAGATACCAGGATCCCGGTGTGGCAAGGGTTGCGAAAGCTCGGAATATTAGCTCTTCCACAGGAGCATCCACAACAAGATCAGAGTCCGATGATAGTGCTATGCCAATACTACAAACGTCGACCAAAAGACAACCCAAGGTATATAAGAAAGAGCGAGAAAGTCGAAGACTCGACGGCCAGTCATCTGAATTTGGCATGCTCTCAAAACGAGGCGAACTAGCACCTCCTTACGAATCCCTATCGAACACACTCAAGCTAAACTAATCAGGCCCTCGTAATCACGCATTATCCAAAAAGGAGTCAGTTGCAGCCAAGGGCGCAAAGTCTGGGCGAGAAGGAGCGAATCGTCCAAAGAGGCCTAGGAAATAATTTAGAAGCTGGGCTCCATGTACAAGTTTGCAAATTATTTAACGCTAGTACGCATCTATGCTGGGCTTTGTAGTATTTTATTGCACAAAGGTGTCCTACGGCAGAATCCCTTCGTCAGCATGCAGACTTTGCCACAAGTTCCTGGCTCATTGAGTGGTATGATCGTGAATTTGGAGACCTCAACAGCTATCAAACATCGGAAAACCACGAAATTCATTGGAGAATCAGCGAAATCATCCTCAGATAATGATCCTATTTCGTCATGACTCCGCAAAACTTCCTCCCCTAATAGCAAGGTTTCTAAAGATTCTGGGAAGAGGTCAAAGGGGATCGGCTCAGAGATAAAGAACTATGATAGCTTGTCAAGTCTAAATCCTTATAATACAATAAAGGCCAGCTCTCAGTATGTCAAACAATAGTCTGGTTTTTAGCAATACTAACTAAGAGCATGACAATCAAAGTGAGTATATAGGAGCGTGTCGAGAAACCCGCCGCTATGATCCAGATGAGTTTCTGAAGGGGCTTTGAGCAAACACATGAAGTTGACCAACGGGTACCTGACGCAATTAAAAGGCGCATAACACAATGATGTCAAAGGCTTGACAGTTTCTCACACTTGCTGATATTACCTTGCGATGAAGAGCTTGAGAACATGTAGCATACTCTTTAACTTAGCTCTCTGGGAAAGCTCCTTAAAAGGGGCCTTTCTTCTCTTCCTCTCTTTTCCTTTTCTTTTTTTAAGAAATGATATACTGGCCAGCTATTCTACTAGATAAAGCTTTACATTATATTAAATTATTCCCTTATCTCAATCCGCCAGAACCAGAGTGCTTTGATACCTTTCTGAACACATGCGGAGTCAAGAGGATATCAAATTACCCCACCGACAGTTAATTGCACCAATGACAACGTCATACGGTTAGCTCAGTTTAACCGGTTGCTTAGTATAGAAGTAGTGGTCACATTGTTCATGTTTTTACTAAAAACCAACTGTTTGCAACTGTTCTTTTTTCTTTAAGTGCATGTAATTAGTAAGACAGCAGGGAAACAGTTATATTCCTGAGACTCCTTATGGAAGCTCCACAGTTGTTGTCTTACTTCGGAAGTCGTCATTGGGTATCTTCGTCTGGAATTCAGGAATATACTCATTGATTGCATGAAGGAAATATTTCGGGTTACACTGAACAGACTACAAGTTCTCGGGATTTGTAGTGCTGCTCTTTCGCGGTATTATTAGTTGACGAAATTGCGGAGAGGCCGATCTCTTTGTGGAACATTGAAGAGTATTTATATCAGTAGACTTTCCCTCCTTCAAGATGAAGTCAAAATTGACATTTCATACAAACTCGAATCTCTAAAACCCATTGAAATTCAGAGCAGTTAAAACGCAAGGACATTGTGAGACATGACAACCACCACAAGACAACCGGTTCCACCATTTACTGCCGATACGGCAAGAATCAAGGTGAAAGCTACTCAGGATGTTTGGAATACGAAGTTTGTACCCTACCCCTACTTCGTCGAAGACCTAGGTTGTGAGGTCAAGTGGTGCTGATTGAAGTTAGGGACCCTCAAGCCGTGAAAAATTCCTATACCGAAGATTCCATTTGGAGGAATAGAGATACCTTCCTCAAAGGACATGATGAAATTATTGAATTCCTGACAAAGAAATTCGCGGTGGAGCGTGGGTATCGATTGAGAAAGGAACTGTTTGCTTTCACTGATAACAAGGTACTTACTTGCCTCTTCTAATGCTTGCACTCTAGTGGACTTTTAGGATGAAATGTTAAGATTGCTTCTAGATCGCCGTTCAGTTCTGGTATGAATGGCATGATCAGTCGGGGCAGTGGTGGAGGACCTACGGTCTTGAAGATTGGACTTTTGTTGATGATGGAAGGATGAGGAAGAGACAGATGAGTGGAAATGATGTCAAGATTTCCAATGCAGAGAGGTGGTTCAAGGAGGGAATTGATGTGAACGATGTCGAGATTTCAGAGAAGCATTGGTAGTTTTCCCTTCAAAGCCCTAGGATATTCGAAACATGTGAATGAATCGATGTTGGAGAGGCCTCTAGCTAAACATCTTTTGAAATCTCGTTTGTATTCATAGTATCAAGTTATGACTTTCAAGATCTTTGAAGCCCTCGATCGCATTGCTTAATAAAGTACACTTCGGAATTGCGGCAAGTGTATTTGCTGCATACGTAAACACTGAATAATCTTCATCTACAGTATCCATCTTTAGCTTGTGAAAAGACAGACGAACTTGGGAAAGGGAGCTGCACTTGATTGAAGGCTGAAGCACGCATTCGACAAACAAGGACTGCTTCAGCCCTAAAGTCCATTTCAATCCATCTCTCTGGCACAGCGACGATATGACATGAACACAACTATCACAGGACGAGCGTAGAAGAATTTGCAAATTGATCTCTAGTGGCTAAGATTCTCCGCGGAGACTTTTGCTGCCACTCGACAGCCAGGAAAGGAAAGGGGGAGTTGCCGACTCGGTTAATGGTTTTACTCAATATATAGCCGCGGCAGGAGTAGGACTATCAAGAGGCAATTGATATTTTCCCAATGTCATTAAGTGGTCGACGGTCCGCAGAACATCAGCGCTTGCTAGTTGCTCTCGTGCACATTGCGTAAGGTTTAAACGAGCTCTCTTTCTAGTAATGCACAGCACCGTACTGTTCCCATCCTCGAGTTTACTGTATTCATTGCAGGGGCCCTGGCGCTTTGGGACCCATGGTCCATGCGACAACAGTACGAGATAAAATCCATAAAATCTCAAATTTAATGTTTTATTAACTATATAAAAAGACAACCTAAGAAGTTAAATAATTATTCATATTTAAGAATTAAGAACAAAATTTAAGTTTATAGTCTATTTAAGAACTTTTAAATGTTATATTATTGTTGGGATAATTCTCAGTTCGCCTACTTACCGCATTAGAACTAGTGTATAAGTCATAGTCAAAAAAACCAGACTTGTTATTTCCTTTTACCTTGCATATGTAAAACACCGGTGATACCTACAATTATTATTTAATAAATAATAAATATATACCTATTTTCTTAGTAAAAATAGGCTTTTTTGCCTTAATGGTGGTATATATGCTTTTCGATGAGTTCGAATAACAAGATTCGATGCCTTGCTGCTAGAGACAAGCAGACAAGGCGCAGGTAATATCGCTATTTATTATTATTATTTTATAGCTTTGTTGTTCTTCGGCTTCGTGATACAATATAGCCTTGGTAGTCCGGGCTTCCAAGTACAGCTGCTGTAAACAACGGTCATTGGCCTGATGTTATCTTGATACTATACGACTGACTATATGGACAAATTCTCGGTTGGGACCTATCAAAGCCATCTCAATATTTCAGCCATGATATGTCGTCCTTGCGTCACTCCGGCCGTATTGTAACATAGAATTTGTTCCTTATGCCAGGCTTTATCGAGTATGGGGTACCTTGGCAGCCTAGAGGCGTGACAGTCTGTGTAGCCCAGAGATAATGTAGCCTGGTATATCCAAGGTCCTTCGAATCGATCTCCAAGGTGCCTATAACCCTCGGCGGACAGTGTATTGTCGATTATGGAGAAGGGCACGCTCCCCTTTCATCACTAGGGTTCTTCTAACCCAGCTTAAATCGAAAGGCTAGAACCCTTGCTTTTCTCTTCGTTCGCCCGCTTCCTCAAGTCCTGATGTCTTGTCTTTTGTGCCACCCACGGCTCCGAGTTTGTTCTCTTACTCTTTGCGTCTATCATTGGAGGTAAGTCTTGGAGATCTTCGCCTGTTTCGCCTGTTTCAGTGTATGGGCATGTGGAGAGGCTTGCATCAGCTTGCTGTTAGATCTTGAAGCCAGCTTTCTTGGACACTGATGCAAGCTCCCTTCTCTCCAAGGAAGCTCCGAGCTGTCGATTCATAGCCAGTGTTGTTCCTCAAAACCACAGTTGAAGAAAATGTGTCCGCCATTCGGATATGTTTCTTTTTATAGGCTTTCGGAAGTGGGTAACCTCTAAAGTTGTTTTTCAAGATCATAGTTGCGTGGAAATTTTGAAAATTTGACCCGGAAATAACGTAAGCTTATGGCGTATGTTGTACCACGAGTTAAGAAGAGTCCTTGAATAAGGAAAAGTGCTGTGTAATTTTGATTACTCTATGATTGGATGTTAGAGACATAGAGAAATGGAGATAGTAAGACCTTATACCTCTTGTCATAAATTTTGCCAACTGTTCTCCATACCTTGAAAGAAAGGAGCCTAGAAAATGAACCGGGGAAAGATTAATGCTTCTAGTTTATCAAGTTTTCTATTAACTAGTTAAGTTCCTGAGTGTCTTGTAGAAAAGTTACCCGGTTTTCTTAGAGAAAATGCTTTGCTCTGATCCAGCACCTTCCTCTCCGTCCTGCCAACCACTTAACCCCCCCCCCCGCTTTTACGGCGACAAAACAAGCTGTACTTTAATCACAAAGCTAATTATTTGCGGGGCCTCTCAGTACCTCTAGCAGCAGCTTTTTTTGAAGCTGTTGATTGATCTTGTCTTCACCATCAAACATACCAGTTATTGTCAGTGACATCTATTGTCTCCCCCACAATTAACACCATGCCTCTCAGCTGTAATACGTTTTGGGCTGAGGCTTTGGTCATTCTGTCGAAGATCTATGGATTCATGACTTATCTCAAAATCCTCATCATCAATATTGCCTACCAACGACCATTGTCTATCTCTGAAGGCAATCACGACCACTCCAGGTTTGTGGACAATAACACTCGTGGAATACCCAAAGATCTCTCCTTTGAAAGTATCATCAGTGGTGCTACTCGCCCTGTAAGTCTAGCAGCACCAGCTCCCTCTACAGTATTACCCAGATTGCTAACTAGACTGACAGCCTGTCACTCTCCATGACTTTATGCAATATCTCCTTCATGTTGAAATCTCTGCCGAAAATCTACAGTTCTACCTTTGGCACCTGGACTATTCCAAACGCTATGAGGAAGCCTACAGCAAAACGAACGCATTCACCACTCCTCCATCAACAAAGACCACAGTCTCTAGACTGTCCTCTGATCGTCCAGAAACTTCATGGTGCTCGTCACCCAGTGAAGCTGCTGACCAACATTTTGCTAGCATGGCTGACAGCTGCTTTCAGCAAGCAAACTTCTCAAGACCATTAGTCCAACCATTCCGCTCTGAAATTAATAGAATTGTGGCGATTTACTTTTCTGATGAAGGACCACGACAACTGAATCTATCCTTTCAACAAAGAAATACCGTTCTACAACATCTCTGTTTCACAACAGATCCTGGTGCCTTTACACTTGCTGTTCAGGAGCTTGAGGCCACTCTCCGACATCAACTTCACCCAAACTTTATCCGATACTCGATCAGCAACAGCAATAGAGCCCGTCACAAATTTGTAGTTAGTCTCGGAATTGTCTTAACTATCCTCGGCTTCATCATCACCACTCTGTTCACACTTAGTGGTCTTCGAAAATCTTGCCGTGCCTTTGCATGCATCTTCTGGGTACTTGGGGGTACTACCTTGTGGGCCGCCAGTAAAGGAACTTGTGTCGTCCTAAGCGGATTGCACCATCGTCAATTTAAAGCTTGGGAGCTCTGGCCAACTAATGAAGAAACTGGGCATCTCTACGCATCTCAAGAGGTGGCTCCAGGCCCATCTTCCTCCGTCGAGCTGTACCGACCTTGGATTCGGCAATGTGACCAAAGAGGGATACTCAGGAGGATCTTCGAGCGCGAGTTCATAGTACAAGAACCAGCTCTTAGACTGATCCAAGATACGATTCTCCTGCAGTCTTTTGTGATTGGAATTGTAACGTCTTTGGTCCTTTTCCTCGTTTTTTACTTCCTTCCGCAGGGCAACTTGATCTGATGGAGGATTGGATATCGCACAATATTCGAGGATGTGCAGTGCACGGGGGTGAAATTTGAGATCAGCACGTTCGCTTAGTCTAGGAGAACTTTGTCAGTGCTCCCTCCTTCTTGTAAGGTTACCTCTCGAATCAAATCCTGCATGCTAGCAGCCTCTCAATAGGGCATAATCCACCAATTCCACGAATACAAAACTCATACCTCTTATTAGCGTGGTTGCTGCTTGCTTATTATACATAGTTTTTGGTGAGGTGAACGATACAGATTCGATTAATTACTGTGTTGAGGTTACATCATTTGCTTAGGCCATTCAAGATCAAGGCACTTACTTTGGTGTAAAGAGGTGTAAAGAAGTGTAAAGAAGCCAGAATGTTGCACGCTACGTGAATGCACTACCTTTCACTCCAAATCCTGAAATTATCACCACCGTCATTTCTCACCCACCCTCCCAGAACTTTCCTCACGTTTTCTTTAACCCTCCGCCTCCCCTCCAACAATTGACTCTCTTTGACGTTCTTATAAGTCTTTCCCTCCAACACCTTCTTAATTCCCTCTACACCCGTTGACACCGCACCTATCTCTCCCATCGCACCTATAACCTCAACAGCCAGCCTCCACATCTTCCTCCTACAAAGCATACTAGCTCCCCTAATATCAAATTGTTTCCTGCCCTGAAGCGTCCCATTAATCAGCGTCTCACTTTCCCCGCCTCTCATCCAAACGGCCGAAATATTCGAAGACACAAACTCCTTCTTCGCCCCCTCCTCAAATCGCCGACAATACCTAAATTCTCTCTCTGTAGTAAGCACTTCCATTTCCTTCCACCCATATCCCCCTTCCCAATTCTTATCAGCCAATGCAGCGAGTCGGCCGGAAGAAGAGAACGTTCGCGTGATTCCTGGGATGGAGTATTGAGATAAAGGTAGGATGAGGGAAGAGAGATAAATATTAGATGGGGAGAGGAGGAGAGAGGTCAGGGAAGAGAGGAGAGAGAGGGATTGATAAGACGAGAGTTTATCAGAGCAGGATTTCGATAGGGTTGGGGCCGCGTCTGGACGAGATGGCTTGCGGCGCACGCGTCCGAGGAGGGAGAAATTGGAACGCCCTTCGAGTGTTGGTCGGGGTGTTTCTAGAGATGAGGTGGAAGAGGTGCAAAGAGGGATTGACCAAGGTGTAGGGTCGGCTTGTGCCGCTATGATGAGTTCCATGCTTGCGTCTCCACCTATTTCTTCTTTTCAGCTTCTTTTCCTTTCTTTCCCTCACCATCACCTTTCGCCTTTCATAAAATTCGAGGGTAGAAGAGGAAATAACATACAAGGAGCTTCCGAACAATACATGTGCAATTTAACATCCTCATTCAATGCAAAAGGTTGGAAATGGGAGTCAGAGATTTCAGATGCATTTCGGAAACGAATGAATTCTGAGGATGATTGGTTGGAGTGTGAGAGGGAGAGACATTCAGAGAGCAGGAAGCGGTTGAATGTTCGGATGGCGAGGATTTCGGCGTGCCAGTCGTGAAGCACGATGCCGGTTGCGAGGGGAATTTTGCTGCTGGGGAGGCATTTCATTCCTGTTCTGATAGTCTGTTAGGAGATAGAAAGCCGAGAATTGCTGAAAAGGTGTGATAGCAACAAGAGGCGGGTCAAGATCGTCACTTGACTGAAGCATGACTAAAGCTATATAAGTCTTTCATATCTAGCATTTTGGTAAGCAAGAGGAAGAATAATAGCATAAGTGAATTTGCCCGCAGGAACTCGATGATAACATACAATATCTCTTATATGCATATATAAGGATTTCCAATTCGGGGTTCCAGCACTCCTTCAATTTGAGCAATTGAATTCACCGTATTGAAGGACTCTTTGGCAAGTCTATCTGAATATCGATCCACCTGTCTTCGAAGAGAGCATATTATAATACAATTTCCACGGTGAGAGCCCACTTGACTGTGACCGTTGGAACAGAACTCTTCCGCTCTGGAGAAGAATTACAGAGCTTGTAACTTACGCAACTGCAAGACACTTGAAGCTATTCCCTACTAAAGATTGTCAGTCCTCGTCACAGCCTTCTCAGGGGTATTGCAAAATTACCTTGAGCCACAATTCCACTCAAAGGGACCCATTCTCTCACCCCATCACCTCTCACTTGAGGCTTCCTCTTCTTCGGCAGCGCATCGAACTGCTTCAACACAACATCCGCGATTTCATCCCCGGAAATATCCATGACTCAACTCCCCTTCTTAGGTAGTTGCGGGTAAGACTTTTTCCCTAGCCAGGTGGATGAAGGGGTTCCAGTTCGATGTGGGGAAGATCTACCCCGTCCTATGCAACCGTCAAGATTTCCAATCATTGACAAACATTTATAAATATTATTCCGTGTTTTTTCCCTTTGCTTCGTCAATTGGATGTAGCTTCAAACGTCTTGCGATTTCTCATATCAAGTTGTGCTAGTACAACTTAACTTTGAACTTCAACTGTTTACTATCTTCGAATAACCCACAGAACAACTGAAAGTACTTCAAGATGGATCCAAGTCAGGTTAAGGTCCCTCCAATGAAGGATCTGAATATCGACAATATCACCGAAAATGCAGTCATCATAAATTCTCAAGGCGCAGATCAACGATTGACATATGTCATGGAAAGACTAGTCACACATCTCCATGACTTTGCTCGAGAAACACGATTAAGCACCAATGAATGGATGGCAGCATTGAATTTCCTTGTCAAAGTTGGGCAGATTTCTAGTGATGTTCGACATGTGCGTCCCCCTTCTTACCACTATCTAAAACCTTGACTGACAATTGTACAGGAATTCATCCTTCTCTCCGATATTCTCGGCCTCTCCCTCCTCATTGACGCAATCGATCACCCAAAGCCTCCCTCCAGCACCGAAGGCTCAGTCCTCGGACCCTTCCACACCCATGAAGCTCAAGAAATTGCCAACGGCGCAGGCATGTCTTCCGACCCAGCAGGCGAGCCTTGTATCGTCGCCTGCACTGTGAAAGACGTCTACGGCAACCCCATCTCAGACGTGAAGATCGATATTTGGGAAACAGACAGCTCGGGACATTACGATGTACAATATGCAGAAAGAGATGGGCCGGATGGTAGATGTGTAATGAAATCGGATAAAGAGGGGGAATTTTGGTTTAAAGCTATTGTGCCGGTCCCGTATCCGATTCCTCATGATGGTCCTGTGGGCCAGTTGTTGAAATTGTTGAAGAGACATCCGTGGAGACCGGCTCATATGCATTTTATGTTTGAGAAGCCGGGTTGGGACCACTTGATCACGTAGGTATTCTTCTCCCTCCTCTTGTACTTAGTCTAATACTTTCATAGAGCTCTATATATTCGTGGCGATCCATACGAAACATCAGATGCAGTATTTGGAGTGAAGCAAAGCCTGATTATCGATTTCGAGAAAGTAGATGCTGAGACAGCGAAGAAATATAGTATTGAAGTCGGATCTAAAATATTGAAGCATGATTTTGTCCTGGTTGACGAGAAAGAGACTGAGAAGTTGAGAGACAAAAATGCTTTGGCTGCAATGAAAAAGCTTGGCAGGAAGGTTAAGTTGCTGGATCATTTGCCAGTACCTGATCTTGATTAGATCTGTATTATGATTTATTATTTTTGGACTACTGTTTTGAGCAAGGTTTGACTTGGACAATAATAGAGATGTCAAGATAAGTCTTCTGTTTCTCTGAGTTCCTTCTACTTTTATTAACGAGATCGTCATAGAGCTCTTTTGTTCATGAAGTGCATGAATAGAGCTGACTACTTTGGCTTGGGCTTAAGGCTTCTCCCCAAGATCGAGTTCTGAGGTACAGCCGAACTTTAAGTGATCCTTCTATGTTCGAAATGCCAGGGAAAGTGTTTTTTGCACCAGTAGCTAAGAGTATCGATTCCCTA
Organism: Chlorencoelia australis; assembly: GCA_003988815.1. Classification (NCBI taxonomy): domain Eukaryota; kingdom Fungi; phylum Ascomycota; class Leotiomycetes; order Helotiales; family Cenangiaceae; genus Chlorencoelia; species Chlorencoelia australis. Next base: position 46,509 of record QYAN01000078.1, read on the forward strand.
ACCAAAGAGATATTGTTTTCTTTCTCACATCAACTGTTCCACCTCCCAGGCCCAAGCGTCTTTGACATTTTTGGTGTAGAGAATATCCGAATTAGAAACATCATAGATAAGTATTCAAAAAAGGGGAATGATCTCATAGGCACGAAGTTTCTTCTAGCGGTACATTTCTTGGATATTCTTGTTCTGCGATCTCCAAGCGTTAAACCCAGGATATAAAGGTTACGAGAATACAAACACTCCATCAATTTTGACATTAGTACTGTCATACAGCTCATGACATCTACAATTGAGGTTTCTCAACATTTTCAAATATGTATGCCAGGTATTTTAAAGAGATCCGCGAGTCCCATCCTCTCAGAGGAAACCCTTATCAAATGGCAGTCAATATTGATTCTATTTGCGAGAAACACTTTGCGGGAAGCCTCACTAAAACACCTCAACTTTCCCCAGACATTTGCCACCGGTACTTAGCAACTCAGATGACTTCCAGCTGTTTCAATAGTGATGCACCTAGCCCAAAATGCTTGCCCTTGATAATACTTCGCAAATGGTGTATCTTTTTTCCCTTATTCATCTTGTTTTACTGTTAGTTAGCTTCATAGCTCTCTAGGAAAGTCAATTGTAATAAACTATCAAGGTAACATTTTTCTCTTCCTGTCAAGTTTGGCACAAGCCATTCTACATTTGCAAGACTTGAGAGAAAACCATCAGCAGTTACCTTAATACTCCTGCCAAGTAGACCGGAATCTACCTCAGTAACTCGCGATCATGGACGTCTATACATAAGAGGAAATCTGTATCTAAGAGCATAAATCCCTATCGAGAATAACAATCCCTCTTTTCCAACCACAGCTAGCAACAACTACTTCGCCGGTCTACTGTCTGTACTTCCTAAATGCTCATCGGATGTGTCGTCCGTTTCTACTTCGAGCCAAATTTCTAGGCAATTGTATCCTTTGAATGCTTCGGTGGCTTCTATACAAGGTTTCGGTATGTCTTCAAATCTCTTGCCCGCTGAACCTCGGTGTCCTAGCTATCTGGTTTTACAACCCAATTGGAAATCATCTCATCGAGTTTCTATCTAGCCGAATTAATCATTACTAACTCCTACTACTTACATAGGCGAACATGGCAGTCTTCTTCTTAGCTTCAAAGTCCGTTGCTAACATCGAAGTAAGTTCTCTTTCTACCTTCTCCCTATTACTATTTCCATCCCCATCATAACAGAAACACCAGTAAAGCATATAAATAACGATAAAACATTATGTTACCCTTCAGCTATTATTAGCTAAAAGCAAGTCTAGATTAAATTTAATTGTTCTACAAGAAATAAATACTTTAAATTTTGATTTTGTACCGATGAAGCTTTTTTTCTTTGGTGACAGCACTATTATCCTATAATTCAACTACATACGATAATGAAAAGCATCTTGAAATAGAGATAATTGTTCACCTGTTGAACTGATGACATACTCTATTTACACTTAAAATTGAAGTTGCAGGGCAAGAGACTATTCGGTATATAGAACTAAATTGCAATCTCATAATGGACACATCAAAAACATCAAATCATGATAATCAAGGTCCTCCATTGAGTATGTCAAGCTAGTATGAACGCTAGGGACATTAACCCCTCCCGCAAAAAAAACCTAACAACGCTTCATGATATCCGCTTTTGTAGTATCCTTCCTTCCATGATTACGCCCGCATATGCATTTCGATTCCGTAAAAGTCATTTCTCATCTCTCGTAATTATTAATCCTTCCATAAAACTCCCAAAGTAAAATCATTCTCTAAAAGTACACCTTGTCCAATTCTTCAATCCCGAATCCTAAACCCCTCATGTACAGAAATTAGGAAAAAGTGGAATTGAAAAGATAACAAGTCAGTATTAGAGACGAAGGTCGATTAGAAGAGCTGCTCAACTGTATTATGTGCATAATACTCTTTGGTAGCCTCCCTGGTCTCGGCATCATCAATGATTTCATGTTCTTCAATAATCAACTTAGTAGCCTCCTTACGAAGTAGCTCCTGGTTGAACTTATAATCACCTTGATGAGTCTCATACCAGCCTAGATGCTTGCACTTCTTTCGAGGCTTGACACAGATGTTATCAAGCTCATCAGGGACTTCAGGCTCAGCTGGGATAATTTGACCAGGGTAAGGGATATGAGCGCCAATGGATCTTGTCTCTTCGGTGCGAGGTCCAAGAACACCGGATGAGAGAGCGGCTCTACCTTCGGCGGTTGAGGCCCAGCGTGTAAATTCCGGTTGATTCATGGCGAGGCGATTATCGTAGCCGCAGATATCTTTGGTGGGGATTTCGGGGTGTTGCAATGCGAGAGCACGTCGGTCTTTGACCATATTGCATAGCTTGAATTGTTGATCATAGACGGCGATTTGACGATCGAGCTCGACACGTTTGGCCCGAAGTCCCTCAATTGTCTCCTTCTCCTCGTCCGTGATATAGTCAAGCCCTGGAGCACGATCTGGAAAATGTTAGATGTACAGAGTTGAAATTGGAAATTTAGCTAAACTTACTCGGATCAGCTCCTTCCTTTATAGGGAGTCTGGGCTTCTTTCCAAGGGCATGAAACTCCTTGATAGTAGGTGCAGCTTGAAGCAGGGCATGAAGCTCGCTGATACTCAACTTTCCACCTGGAACGTATGGTTCTTCATTGGGGCGAAGTTGGGTATGAAGATATTTCATGAAAGCTAATCCATGCGCTTTGCTGCAATATTTTGATGGTGGGTTGTTGCTAACAAGAGCTGCTCTTCGACAGCTTTGACCAGGGATGTTATCGTATCGGCAGAGACGCTTATAGGTCGTAAATATCTTGTCGGTTTGACAGTTTGGGCAGATAAAGCGATCCAATAGCTCTTTAGCATCATCCTCGGTCATGTTCATGCACTCGCAATGATACCAATCTTTACAACCACCTTCACATTGGATCATCATACGGTGATCATCTGGGCCGCGACAGATACAGTATTCTCCGCCGTCGTTAGTCTCATCGCCTGAAGAGCTTCCACCCCTGAGACTCGGACCGGGTGTGCCAGCATTCGAGTCTGCTGTGTGTTAGCATTACAGGTGCGCAGATCAAGGAAGAGCAATGATGAATGGGAGAGTATACCATCTGCGTTGCCTTCGGCAGTAGCAGCCTTGCCAACACCGTTCTTCTTCTTGCGCTTTGCTGACTTCTTTTTCTTCAGGGCAGGGTCATCGGCGTTGAGAGCGAAGCCTTCTGAAAGATCCATAGCTGTGGCAGAGTCGACAGCTGCGGCGTCTGAACTAGCTTGAATAGAGGATTCAGTGACTGGAGCAGCCTTTTTGTTACGTCCTTCAAGTTTGAGCTGCTCAGGAATTGACAAAGGAGCGGGGAAACTAGCAGTCATCTCAGAGGCCTCCTCTTTGATGGTGAGTGAAGGAGCAGTAGATTTAACTTTTGGGGGTGCTTTCGGCTTTGGTTTCTTCAGTGGAGGTGCTATTCCTTCAGCCTCAGCCTTCTCCTTTGCTCGTCTTTCTTGCAGCATTGTCAGAGCTTCGATGTAGGTGTCTCCTTTATCTCGAAACTTCTTCGAATTCCTGTGATCTTTGCCGTGCCTATTGTAGAAGCGCGAATCGGCGGCGGTAAATAACTTGTTCCACAACTCGTCTCGGATGTCTGGAGGAGTCGGTGCAGCTTCAGGGTATTTGAATTTAAACCCAGGGTCGTTGACGACACTGGGTGTGTAATGTAAGGTTTCAATGGTAGAAGTAGGCGATGGGTTTGTGGGGGGTCCTACAACAGCGCTTCCAGACTGCAAAGTGCGTCAGTTAATTCAATTGTACGAAGATGAGTAAGATACCGCGATCTGTTTGAAAGATCGCGTCGGCGCAAAGCCAGACGAGAGATCTTGAACATGAAAAAAAAAAAGCTTACTAGATGAGCTACTGTAGAGATTGGTATAGTATTACACGCAGTCTGGTCGAAAAAATAATTCAGCTCTGTTGCAGGAGTGCAAAAGATTTGAAGTTGCGCCAAGGGGTGAGGAACTCGGAAAGGGAATAGAGCCTACATTTGCTGCTCCGCTAGAAGGATTGCTCGCGCAAACATCCTACGATCAACTACGTCAGCTAGTTCAATGGGACGAATGGAGATTATTCAGATGTCTCCTTTGACGCAAGGCTAGAATGGGAAATTTGAAGCACTTACCTGATTAGCTGCTTGGCTGGTTGGAGCTGTGGAAGACATCGTAGCCTCGTCAGTAATAGCTGAGTTGATACTAGATCTTCTAATTTGATGATGTGGGTACGGAGATTGAGGCCATTCACGTTGGAGGTGAACTCGATCTCGATGTAGATCGAGTTTGCCGAGACGAGGCTGCCGTGATTACCTCAGGTACCAATTTTGACCCTTCAGCCTTGCGCAGTATATCTTCACCTTGGGCTTCTTTTTTGAGGAGGAACACAGAGGCTAATTTTTAATCAAGCAGGCGTGATGATAATACCAAGTCCGAGGTTTTTAGTTTAAATTCATTTTTGCTCATGAAAAGGGTTAACCGCATTAACCACTCCTCTAAGCATAGTTTGTAGTGAGAATACAATCATATTCTACATTATAACGGAGTGTCTATACTTGTCTAATTCAAATTCATTAATAGGAAGGACATATCTGAAGAAATTCTTTAGCAAGAGTAGAAATTATCAGTGTTAGGCCATTTAGAGACTCCCTCAGCCTCAAGTTAAATTCTGATTCTGGCTGTTCATGATCTGGTGAAGAAAATTAGCCTGAAAACCATTTACACCAGAGCCGGACTCTGGTTGAACAAGAAATATAAATTGTGGTCCTAAGTTTAAGTTACCATATATTTGAGCACAGCAACCACTACTATCCATACAAGGAAACGTCCCAAGAACGACCGTTTTAGACGCTTGTTGGATATTATAATTTCAACCAAAGAAATCAAATCAAGCAAAAAACTCCCAAAACCAGTGCGCCGTGAGGCTATCCATCTTCCAGCCGTGAGGCATAACTCTCTCTGCAATCACAACCGAAGAAGCCTGCATCTCTCGTCCTGTAAAAGCTCCAAACCCTTATTCCAACATATACTATCCCCTAAATTATCTCCTATGTCTCCGGCTGGAGCTTCCAGAGCTTTCTCCATGATGCCGATGCCTATGTCGACTACTTGTTCCACTATGTTCCATCTGTCGCTCCATCTCTTCCACCCGCTGCCGAAATCCTCTCACAATATCTCGAATATGTCTTATCCTATCAAAATCCACCTCCAATTCATCGATCTGCCTTAAAATATCATGGAATCGAGCAATCTCAGCATCTGCCATTACAATCGCATTACCCGCAGTATCATACTGCTGCTGTGCAACCATCTGAGATTGCTCGGAGAGGTCTATCAGTCTCTGCTGTATTTGCTGCATCAGACGATCGAAATGGCGACCAAGAGCTGCGAGGGAGGAGCCGTCGAGGAGTAAAACGCCTTGGGAGGAAGCGCGAGAGGCAGCGCGAGATGACGTTGAAGCTGCTGCGGCTTGTTGATGATGGCGCAGCAGCTGAATCTCTTCATTCGTTAAGCCGAGGGATGTATCGGGAACTGAAGCTTCTGAAGATGCCATAGCGGGTGGCAAGCTTGAATGTGTGAATACCGATTTTGAGATTCCTGGAAAGTGGATGAAGGCGACGAGACCCTCACATAGAGTGAAGGTGCTATATACTTCATGGTAATTGACTCATCGCAGGATTTTCCCTTTGGTAATGACAAGTTCGCGTGTTGATGTGATTCACCTGGCAGAGAAGGTTTATGGGGATTCTGTGCGATGGAATCAAGCCGAAGGTGGGTAGCACAGGAATCGCTTTGTTCCTTTTGTTTAAAAATATTGATGTATCAGGTGAGATTATAGCTTTCGGTGTCTCTCTAGATCTTTTCTTCTCTCTTGCGTTTGTTTCTCTGGGGGAGAGGGAGGAGAGAGAGAGAGATTTCGGGACGTATAATAAGACACAAGAGAGGTCTTAAAATAGGCCGCTTTGGAGTCACAAGAAATAAACAAAGAGCTGAAGTAATGAGTGGATGTGATTGAAGTGATGAATGGCCGAAGTTTGGGTCGCATTTCAAGTCGAGGTCGAGGAGCTCACTCGACTCGGTTGAACTTGTCCAGGGCATTAACCTTAGTCTAATTTGACCTTGGCTTGGCTAGAAGCAACAAGGAAGACAATCTCATTTGTGGGTACCGTTCTTAGTTATCAAACAGAGCCTCATATTTGTTCAAGCATTCAAATAGTTGATTACCTTATCAAGTGCAATCGATAAACATCCTTAACTCTCTCTCGCTCACTCAACTGTAGCTGCCGTTTGATAGCTCTCTTCCCTGTTCGTTGAAGAGAAAGAGACTGTTGCTGCATGCAGAGCGGAACTAATAGCTCCGAATTATCCCTCCCATCTATAAAGTACTTACATATCTCTTCGTATTGCAGCTCAGGAGCCACTTTCCGCTGCTATAATATAGCCTTCCAAGTGGAAGCTATTTAGGTCATTCGGTCATCGAGCAGGATGCAGGCTGCAGGCTGCAGGAGAAGTCCCTTCATCCGCCACGGATAAACAAAGCTCCATCAAGAGATTGTACTCTACTGTCTACAATATATTACCCCGCAGTATGTCGTTTCATTGGAAATATGCCGATTGAAGGGTACCTGAGCTCATAGCATCATTGAGGGGGAAAAGGTAGGCTGTTATAAAATGAAATTTCTTTCCTGATTTTTCATATTTTTTTTCACTTTGTCTCTTGAAGCTTGAAGCTTGAGTCAAAATGAAGCTGTTTTCATTGTCTGGATTGCTAGCCCTTGCAAGTTTGACATCTGGGGAGATATTGCAAAATGGTCAACCCCGAATCACCAATTATTCATACACTGTGATTGATCCTTCTGAGTACCAGTTTACGAGTTATCCTCCCAGTGCTCAAGAGCTGTCTTATAAAGGGCGATGGGATAGCAAGCACATTTCGTGGTGGTCGTGCGTTTTCTTCTCCTTTTCTAGCCTTCATATTCCACCTTTTCGAAGCCATTCTAACTAACACTTCCTTCTCAGAGCTCCCGGGTTGAAATTTGGGTTTACTGGGCCAGATGTGGCTATTACTTTTGGACCATTAACTACGAATACAACCTTAATTGGCTATCGAATTGATGGTCAAGATTGGCAATTTACAAATATCACAACGAATACCACTCACCTGCTAGCCAGTATGTACCTAAGGAGCTGAAATTCCCCACCTTCACAAACAACCTTCAGGACTTTAGAAAAGAGGCCGATTCACTAATGCTAATCTTCATTCTCTAGGCAGCCAAAATAACAGTCTAACCTCTCCATCAACCTTCGAGCTCCGAGTCACGAACTGGGCATATGGAGTCCAAATCGACTCCGTCTATGTCTCAAGAGGATCCCAGCTCATCAAAATCCCCAATTTCAAGCGCACCATCGAAGTAATCGGAGACTCGCTCTCTGCAGGCCAATATGCCACCCTTGAGGGCCTATCCAGCTATTCCTACGGTCTCGGGGCCGGATTGGGCGACACCGAATACTTCATTACTGCATATCCCGGAATCTGCCTATTTGACAAACAATGTTATGGTAATCTACGAGGAATGTTTTATCAATGGTTTCACACAAGTGATACTAGTGAGCGAGCAATTGAGATTTGGGGCGATGAACCTGAAGTGTGGGATTTTTCAAAACAGCAAGCTGCGGATATTGTAGTTATTAATCTGGGGACGAATGATGCGAATTCGGCGAATAATGTTACGACTAATGGTTATGTGGCGCAATATACGTTGCTGATTGAAGGGGTTCATGCTGTTTATCCTGATGCTCAGATAATTCTCATTGTATGTCCTCTTCCCTCATTCTGCAATAAGTAATCCAACGGTAGTAGTCACTTTGGGAAGGATTTAGTGCTGTGGGAACAACATATGAGCAAGGCTCTGCTTTCCTCGCACAGATTTCCTCGATTTACGAATATTTCAACTCTCCCACCTACCTCTCTAACCCAATCCTCTACAACCCAATCACTCACAGCACATATCCTTCTCATCGACCTTCAGCGCCTTTTGTGTCATATTTTAACACGACGGGTTTGATGCAGCATAATGACATTGGGCCGCTGTATCATCCTACTGATGTAGTGCGTATTCGCTTCTTTTCTTATTGCTCCTCTTCCTCTCTCAAGCAGAAAGCTCCACGAATTATCTTCTACTTCAATTTATACTCTCCAATGAAGACAGAACTTCCTTCGTATCTTCACTACCTGCTAATTTACGAAATTCCAACAGGGCCACGTAAAGATCGCAAGTCATCTAATCCAATATATCAAACTAAAATTCGATTGGATTCTATACGCTACGGGACCAGAAGTGCAGCACGACACACTTTATTGGAACAACATGCCAAACTATTAATATTTTTTTAACTATCAACGCACAACATGAAGAGGTGAAGGGGTTAATTTATTAAAGACATGCACATTCAATTCAGTACCAAATACTCGGATTCAATCCATGGAGTTTAAAAAAGTTTCTACTTCTATCTTTGGTCTTTCCAAAGATTTTTTCACCATGGTTTTCTCCGACCCACCTCTTAACTCTTAGTTATCATATAGTTCTCGTCCGTTGTCCAGCAATAGAAGAAAGAAACAAGGACTAAATGCAACTGCAGCATACTTGCTTTGAGGACCTGAGGAGTCTCTGTGTGTTTGGTTTGACTTAGTTTGGTTTGGAGAGAGGAGAACAAAGGGGTGGAGGTGGGAGAGGTAGGCTGTTTGTGTTTATTTGCTGGGGAAGTTATTCTTGGGTGTTGTTCGGGGCGTGTCTGAAATTTCCTTGAACAAGTTTTGGAATTGTAAGATTACTTCTACTTCTGAGCACTTTGGGCTTTTTCGTAGTGTAAATCGTTGTTCATGACAAGCCAGTTACTGCCCTCGAGAAAGTGTTTCTTACCAAGAATTCCTTTCTCATCATCTACCAATCTCCTTCAGCTTGCACAAAGTCCTCACGATGAAGTATCACCACCCCAAACACAAATCATCCCTCTAAACATCAAACCCCAAATCTCTCGCAATAATAATCGCCGCTTTCTCCCCCACCACCAACGCGGTATTATTAGTATTCCCCCCTACATTCTCCGGTATCACACTCAAATCCACAACTTTCAATGCCCTCGTCCCATAAACATTCAATCCCGCGTCGACTACCCCTCCCTTTTCCCTATCTCGCATCCTACACGTCCCCAAAGAATGCCACGTCGTATTCAAATTCCCCCTAATCCACTCCTCAATAATCCTCTCATCCTCTTCACTATACTCAATATCTCCTTTCACCTCCGCTCCTCTTCCTCCTCCTTCAAAATCCCCATCCCCATCCGAATTAAACTTAGCTTTCGAGTCTCCTTTGAATTTCGGATGTCCCAATTCCACTTCTCCCGCATAATAAGGTAGACGTCTGGCAACCTCCCGACTCATTTTATAAGCCCAAACTTGTGTCTCCAAGTCCCGCGAGTCAGTTAGGAAGCCCGTGTCGAAGGAATACCCATTCACGGTGTCTTCTTGGGAGGTGATGTGAATGGAACCTCGGGAATAAGGATATGCGGTGTAGGTTCCTATGGTGATGTATTGGCCGGAGGGGACGAGTGAGGGGTCTGCGAGGAAGGCGTTGACGACGCCGCAGAGTATGAGTGGTTTGCTAGAGTGCGGGGTGAAGTTTTGGGCGTAGGAGGATTGGAAGGTGGGAGTGAAGGTAGAGAGATCTTTTGTGGAGGGGGTGAGTTTTGCGCAGATGTCTAGGTAGTCGTGTCTATTAGCATCGAGATTGAAAAAGGTGGAGAATGGGAAGGGAGAATTACCAATTCCATTCCATCCCAACATCGGATCTTTCCCCCCCAACGCCTGGACGAAATCTTTCCTCCCACTCAGAATCCCATCTAAAGTCTCTTCCTCTCCTAAAGTACTCTTATAAGGATACAATAACAAATTGTGATCCTGATAATGCTCTCCTACATCCTTCACATCTGCTTTTACTTCAATACCCAATTCCTTTAAAATCTCCGGGTTACCAACACCTGAGCGCTCGAGGATTTGTGGTGATCCTAAAGCGCCAGCTGATACAACGACAAGTTTGGAAGCATGAGCAGTTTGCGTGACGGATTTTGAGAGAGAAATTGAGGGTTGAGCGGAAGGTGTAGTGGTATATTCTACGCCGATTGCGCGGGGAGGAGTGGATTCATCGAAGATAACTCTTTTGACTTTGCTTTCGAGCAAAAGGTGGAGATTAGGGTGTTTTCCATCTTGGAGTAAAGGATGGATGTAGCAATGAGCTGCATCTTGACGTTTTCCTTCTGGGGAAACAAAGCGGTGCCATTTCTATTTCCTTGATTGTTGGAAAAGTAGTATGCGAGGAAGTTAGGGGGACTTACAGAGAATCCCTTGTTTTGCTCAAAGTCTTGGAGATCGACAATCTCTTTATGTCCCATTTTCTTTATGGTATTCATGAATTCATTTTCACTTTTGCCTCTAAATCCACCGTCCGAGACATGGATTGGTCCTTTTTTTTTTTTCATTAGCGAAGTCAGTAACAATAAGATCTAAGCATGAGTTACCATCATATCCATGAACATCCTTGTTAAACTCTTCACCATTAGGATGGAACGTCTCAAGCTTCTTACAAAGCGGAATCATATCCTTCGCAGTCCAACCCTCCGTCTCCCAACTATCGAAATCAATCCCTTGAGCACGGGTATACATCATGAAATTGATTGACGAGCCACCTCCGAGAAGACCTCCCACGGGAACGACTGCTTCTCGACCTCCAAGATGAGAGGATGCTTTGGATTTATAGAACTATCCATAATCCTTAGTTAACTCCTATAGTCTGAAAAGAGAGGGGAGAAGCGATTTTACCAAAGCAGTTGTCGAATCCGGAGCCAAATGACTCAAATAGATAGCAGGAGTCCGAACAGAAGGATCCTCAAAATTATTTCTCCCTCCCTCAACAAGCAATATCTTCAGATCAGGACGAGCTTTTGCGAGACGACCAGCTGCAACACAAGCTGCTGTTCCGCCTCCCGCAAAGATGATGTCCATCGGACCGAGGTCTTCATTGTATGTAGTCATTGGAAATATACAATCAGGGTTTGGAAGAAAAGGAAAATGGGAGCAGGAAGATGAGGGAATCAATGAAATATATCGATGGAAAGATGCGGGCGTATGATGATCGTTAAGTAGCAAAAATGAGAGGTAGATAGCAAGGTAGGCTGACTGCTGGGCGTTTTTCGTTGTAACTTCTCAAACTACCCCTCTCTCCTACACCCACTCGAATGGCTTGACCAATGAAATCGCAAGTCCTCGCTACATACCTTGACGCCATGGAATCTATGTAGATCAGGAAGACTGACTCGAGAAGAATCACTCACCAAGCACACACGAGATGTCTGATATAGTTTGGAAGCTAGATTGGGGGAATGCGGGGTTGGTCATGGGGGAGATAGTTCCGAGGCTAGTTGCGGGAACTATTACAAGAGAAGTTGTGGAAATAAGCTGTTGCTCAAGGGAAACTCAATTGACTTGTTCTGGCGAAACCTTTTTTTTTTTATAGAGGTTCTCATCCTATTGGGTAGTGAGAGTAAGCTTATGATAGATATCAGGCCCATAACCTATATAACGACAATCATAGGCAGCCCTATTCCTCTCAATGTATTAGATACCTATATGTAAGCTCTTACAAGTGGCCGCAATCTTGTCAGTATATTTCCAGATAGTTTCTCAAAACATCTTTTTCCCTTAAGGTTACTGCACCTGCTTCTAATGATCAACGCAAGCTTTTCTCTAACTCATATTTCAAACCTATAGTCTGTTCTAGATATTAATTACGTTTAATCGCAAGCATTGTAACTGTTGGAACATACGAAAAAGGGTATATAGTCACGTGCCTTGATGAGTCATTAGCTTGGCTGGCTACTTCAGCATTTTCGATCCTTACGATCTTCTTCCTTCTGTAGCCTACTAGTTCCAGTGCACTAAGGTGATACCTACAATAACCTATGGAACTCTTTCATATGTATTTAGGTTTTTATGTGGTATTTGGTGAGGGATCAGCGAAAAGAGCCTGTTTAACTACAATATAAGCTATATATTTATTTATTAAATAATAAGCAATTTAAACGCTAAAGTAAATCATATACTAAATTAAATACAAAGTTTCAAAGATAATAAAATAAAGTTGTTATTTTCAAAATCTCTTCAAATATTAATAATTATTTATAATAAAACGCTGAGTCTATAGATTTTATCCTTAGTGATGCCCAGTTGAGTAAACTCGAGCTGATAAAACACAGTTTTACGAGAAGGAAATATGGCCTCAATAAGAAGGATGGAGAAGGAGCGATTTATAATTGCTTCGGATAATCTGAATCACGTTCTCTAAATTTAAGGCTCAAACATATGCTTCTGATCAAGAAAAGGAAGATAGCAGTTTCTGTTCCTTCCATTAGTAAGAAAGTCAATGAAAGGAAAACAAAGAACTTCTTTGTCTCCCTTCTGCAACGCTGCACTACTTCGGCTGGCTCTACTTGGTGCATTACTCTTTGGTTGGACTGAAAAAATATAATATTCATATGGAGAAATGAATGAACAAAAGAATCAACCACATTTTGTGTTATAAGTGGCTTGTAGATATTGAACTTTTGAAACGATATGGGTCTAAGTTAAGGAGATAAAGGTCATAGATTTGTCTATAGAGAAAACCAGCTACTCTGGATTTTCCTTTTATTTAGCTTAATATCTTTCTAAAGTTAATTCAATTAAGAGATAAAAGCTATATGATAATAGCTAATTTTTGCATAACATATGGAAAGTGGAAATAGCTTCAAAATGACCTAATTTAAACTACCTACGTCTTTCAAAGCCATAATCCTCCCATTATAGGGAGACCTATTATTCCAACAATAGACCTTAGAGGAGCCTGTCAATCACTGATTATTAACTACCTTTTATGATCTCAAACGGGTAGATTCGATTCAACTTTTGAATTTACCATGAGATTTGAATAGATACTGTTGATATCACCTTAGTGCACTGATTGAGCCTATTAACTGATGAATTGTTCTTTGTCTATAGGTTGTTCTTTATAGTAAAGCAAGAGCTACGTACATATATAGTATTTGCCCAACGTACATGCCTGCGTACATTCCTGGGTAGCATTGGTATGCTAACATGCTTACTAAATATGTCATTCCAACAGATACTGAGATCTCCTCTCCTCTCCTTCCCTTCCTCCACCAGCAGGGTATCGGAGAGAGAAACATGTGCTGCTGACATATTCGAGCCGATCCCCGTGTATCCAGTTTACTCACTTCGATGCCTTGCACATGCGTGGCGATACGTTGGTGAACACTTGGGAAAAGAAAATGTGAATGTGGAGTAAGGTGTTGGAGCGCGAATGCTCATGAAGTGGCCAGAAGAGGAGTTTCTTGCGAGTATGCAAAGAGAAGGATGGACTAGAAGGGAAATCCGAGGGAGTAAAGGATAGAGGAGATAGCGCTCCACAGGGAATTTCGAGTCATCTGCTGGAGGCTTCTCCGTGGCGTATCGTCTACCAGAGGAAGTGATATCTATACTTGACTGTTAATAAGTTAATTTATGTTTATAATGTTGAAGGTACTTTTCTAATAGGAAAAACAGCGGTGAGAAAGATGTACTTATAGCTTTGTTCGAGATTAGTTTAGAGGACCTGGTTCTTTTTAGAATAAGATTTGAGTGAAGATTTGAAGAATGATTCTCTCGAAGACAGGATAGCTTGATTGTAGAGAAATACTGAACAGTGATAGAAGACTAATTTCTTGTTAAGCCCCCGGAAGTGACAGCTCGACGCTAAGAAAGACGTACATCTATCCAGCTCCCTCCCCCTTAAAAATCATTAGCACAGCAAAAATGAACAATCACGCAAGCTGAGTCCTGAGGTCTTCCCTCTAGCTCACCCAGTACTAACACCTCGAAGATATTTTGCTAACTACTTCCCGCCAAGATTACCTTCACCCTTCACGATCATCATTACCCTTACTTTCAATTGGTTTCAAATATTAAGCGTGAACTCGTCAACAGAAATATGATGTTCGCCGCCTCGCTCGCCTCGTCTCCCCTCCTTTAATTTCCTCGGCCAAAACGCTCTGTCCCAACACATCTATGTAAACAATACTTAAAAATATAAATCAAGTACCAATGTTTTCGAACATGGTTTCGTTCCACCTCAAGATCCCGCATGCCGTCCCATCCTGCCTAATCTTCCATACCCTCCTATCTGTCATTTTGTTTCTTCTATAGCCCCCATCTCTTCTTCTACCCATACCTTTGAAACCGCCCCTCGTTCATTCCCGAGCCCTGTGTCTATAAAAATATCTATGAGGGGATTGAAGATTGGGCGAGCTAGTGACGCGACCATGCCATGAAGTTCAAGGCTTGTAGTTCGTTTCAAAACGACGAGGCAATGGATGATGTCTATCCCTTGGCGCATACCATGCAGACCCTCCCTCTCCATATCCATACCTACTCTTTCATATGTTGTAGGAGATATAGTTTTGTATGTTGTATCTACGCAAGGAAGAGGTGGGATGTGGGGAGGAGGCTCAGTTTCAAGAGGCTCAAAGGAAAGGAAAACGTCAGCATGTTTATGTGTGCATTATAACCAGTATTATATAATAAGATTTGAATCATCAACATCACCTTTGTCTTTGGTGATGACAAGAGGTTTCTTTGGAAAGGACAGTTGCAGATGCTTGGATCATTGAATGTCTTGCTTCCAGAATAGTGGTACGAAAACTTGTCATGATGATCTTAATTCACGAACGAACCCTGTTGAAAGAATCTTTGATCCGCTCACCAATGCAAGAAAACTCTTTCAAGATATAGTCCGGTCTATTTCAGGAAGAGACAGACTTTTAGTGAGAGCTATTTCTTCCCCCCAAAAAGATCTATCTTTAGAAAGGAAAAAGGGAGCTGGAAACTCCCCAGATCATGCTCTAGATGCAAGGAAGGGGGATTGTTTTGGAAATCTGCTCGCATCTTTTGGAAATCTTGAAAGAGTTTCGAGCCATCTCTTCTGATTTTTTCTATAATTAACCTGTCACGTTTTGAAGATCATACAGTAAAAGCTTGATCTTACTTTTAGACTTAAAAACGCCACCCCCCAAAAAGAATTGAAACTACGCGATTGCAGGCAATAACCTATGAAAATAAAACGAGAAATCATGCCGTTGATGATTGAATGCATGCAAAATGTCAAACGCATGCTAAGAGAGATACTATTCGGGTTTTGAACCACTTTTGATTGATGTCACTGACCCGGTAACACAACTGCAGACACTCGGACGCATACCCACACAAACACACGACCGACTTATGCGCTGCTATTTTTGGACGAATCACCTCTAAAACTTCAGACGAGAGGAGAGAGAAAGAGGAGGACAAGCTGCAAGCACACGCACACGTAATTGAAGCCGTTGATGTTTCGAAAGATCGGCCTCGGGCGTTTCAGGGGCTTGCTTTGTTGGGTTCGATAACCGAGGACAATTCCTTTTGTTGCTTGCAGGTGATTTGTTCCGTTCTTCGACTTATAAGGCTGACCTTTACATGACAAGGGGAGGAATATCGTGCAGACGTACTGTAAAGGCGGCGAGAAGGCTTGGTGCTGGGATAACGGGTATGCTTACCCTAAGGAGAATGAAATTCTGATGCCCTTGGTTGTTGAACTCCCGTGTTGAGAGAGGGCGTTCAGAAGCTGAAAAGTGATAGAGTCACGACTAAACGACGTCTGCCTTGAACAAGGACTTAGTCCTCAATTTGGACGAGAACGCTTCTAGGATAGGAGGGTATAAATCATTCATCTTTCCTAAGAGGACGAGGAGGCTTCTAGGAGGTCTTCTACGACCAAACATCTGACAAGCTATAAATCATACCTCTCTATCAAGGAAATATCATCATCTACAAATCCGGATTCAATGTAGCATTCGTTATACTAATATCAAGTTTCGTTTCCAAAACTTCCCTTTGCTTTTAATGCGGGGTCAGCGGGGGAAGAGCAAACATACTCTGCATGTCGATTTAAACCTGAATATTTCCGCAAGCGAATAAGAGAATACACTCCTGAGGAACGCCACCAATATTTGGACATGCAGCGCGCTTGAAAGTTTCCCTTAAGCCGTGTGAACTTCACGAGATGAGAGCGCCACAACGTTGCAATGATCTTGGAATCACATGGAATTATAATCCGATACTTGTTCGGGGAGAGGGCTCATTTGTCCATGCATGTAAGCAACTCCCGAAGAATGGCATGGTTAACTGGATAGCTGCTTGCGCCTTTCTAGAATCTAGCTGGTGCTCCGGGGGCCAGGGGAACTTTGATAGTGGAGTGGATTGAAGCCTCTTTTTCAGTAGTCCCGTCCACTTTTAGTATGATAGAGCCTTTTCACCCCATAGTGCAAACCCTAGAGGATGTGGGTTCTTAGATATCCGGGGCAAGATACTGCCTGCTATATTCTACTTATATAGAATTTAGGGGGACCTTGGTAAACTCCCTGTGCCGACAGCGGACTCCTTGCAGTGGAACCTATGGAAAGGGAAATGATAAGGAGAAAACACGAGTTCACAATGTACCTTGACTTTGCAATAGGTTTTCCAGGCACTTGCTGGGATTTCGCGAGACATATAGCGAAGGGACGATATTGAAATAGAATTTGATGACATTAAAAATGATTATCATTGCCAGAGTCAGACTCCTGGGGAAGCCTGTTCCACACTTGTGAACTATTGAATCTTGAAAACTGGACCTTAAAACCTGCCGCAGCCCGGGAGCTAGAGCAATGATCTCCAATGCGATATGGTCCGGGTTGAAAAATTCAGGGGTCGTTCGAGCTCGAGTCAACTCGGTTGGAGACTTTACAGAAAATCACTTGGGGAGTACGACGTATCGATCAGCCGATCCATTCCTCGATCCAATCTGTTTGCATGCGTACGACGGATCCACTCCACAACCAGTTCTTTTCTCCGAAGAAGATACTCCGTCGCGCACACTTCCTCATTTGGTTCTGTAATTTCTTCTTGTGCCACACACCGTGATATCTGTCGGCAAGCCGAGATGTTGCAACCGAAGTATATAATAGACATGATATAGGTGGAGGCAGCCAGGTCTACCGTAGTACAATACAACGGTACAACGGTATGGCGAACGAAAAAGGAAAGCTTTCCCACTTTAACACCACTGATGTTCGCGGTCAGATAATTGAATCTCCGGTTTGTCTTTACTGGAGGAGATTTCAAACTCTAGTCTTGTTTCTCGCAAATGTGCAGATCGTCTTTCCAAGATACTGAGTCGAGATATCGGGGGGGCGAAAGTTCGGACCATGCTTGATTTAGTGTCGAAATTGGAACGAGAAATATTCTTCTATAGCGAGGGGTCCTTGTTCTGGAAGTATTGGATTGAACATGGACCATGGCACCGGGAGCTCCCTACCTATATTGGTCAAATTCCTTCAATACTGGTTGATGACCGAACAACGCCATAGGTAAGTTTTGACGGATGATCGACCCCGGCTGCTTATTGTTACCTTTTTCGTGGATGAGTATTATTCCTGGATGGGTATCAAGATCAATATATGCAGCCTGGATCGGCTGTGCAACCACACACACGTTGGAAAGGAGAAAAAGCGGCAGATCGGGAGAGTCTGGTGAGTCCGCCGGGAGACGTTGATCTCATAAACGCACGATATGCTGTGAGTTTGGAGGGGTTTGGGATGGGAGGCTTTTCGTTTTTGAGCAGTAGGTGGGCGCACTGATGTGGCATTGGGGTTTGATTAAATGGCGCGCCGTACAGTCACAGCATTGGTGGGAAGGGGTTGGAATGGCTCCCTTTTCTGCATTTCTCGATAGCACCACAGTAATTGTCCTTTCCGCCAGTTTGCCGTCCTCGAGCACATCAAAGACATCGGTGCAACCCAAGCGCATGCCACACATGCAAACATACGGCGGGCATCGGCATTGACAGGTCACTATAGCATCAGTGTTTTTTGAATCCTGCTGTACTCGAGCGCCTCTTTGATTACTACGCGGGGCAAGCTTATCCAGGCCCTGTAGCCACCAGGATCGATTTAACGATGATCCTACGTAGGTTGAAGACGGTCCGACCAAGCAGCTGAGTTTCTTCAGGGGGTGTGGGAAGGAGGGCCAGGATATGAAGATCACCGTGCAGGCAGGAGGAGTTTTGGTACCAATCACTCCCCTGCCACATAACGATGACGAGATATTCCAGCGAATTCTCTCCGCCAACTGGTTCTGGAATATTGGATTTTCCAGAAGATGACGATGATCGACGATGCTTCGTGCTCGCCTCCTCAAAGAGCAAAACCCCCTTTGCGGTAAGGCTTCCCAATGAAAGGATAAGCGCCTGGTAATTGACTCTAGTAGATTAACGGTTATTTGGGGTTGGATGTGAACGAAAACAAGGGGCCACTCACGCTCGAAGTTGCTTGGACAGCGCATCCAGCGAAAGACAGTTCATCTCCGAATGTTTAAGAGCAGCCACAAGCAAGCCCTAATCACAATGCATTTACGCCGTAATACGGTAGGCGACAACCCATCAATGCCGTTCGCCATCCGTCCTAGCTACTTAGGAACCCCCCCTATTTGGAAACGACACCGGAATGCAAGTGCGAGACTTGTTACTTCATCTATCCCTCACTCAAATGGGTAGTAAAAGAAGGCATGTGCCAGCATAGTCCAGCCCTTGCCGCAAAGAGAACTGCAGGCTGCGGTGACACTTTGCATCCCTCAGCGAATTCATGCTTCCCCAACCTCAAGCGAAAAGCCATCCCCGGGAGATCATCTGCCGCCATGCTCAAAGGCTTAGTAAATCAGTCCTGTAGCCTCGTGTGCCCGACACGTTCAACAGGGCCGAGAATTAACGAGTTTTCACGAAACTTTGCTTCCATTGGGCTACCTACCAAGCATAAATAAGATGGACAATGGAAGTGGGGACCCATCCTGGCCTTGTGTCTGAAGGCGAGTTTCATTCTCTCATGGACAAGATCACGATCACAGGCGATCGTCCGGACTGTCAATCATCCATCTGGAGTGGGTAGTTGCAGTTCAGCCTCCACGAACGAACGACCATGCTTGCCCAGGCGATTTAACCCGGAGGTGTTGTTGGCAGTTCGGTCGCACCGCACGAGCTTAAGCAGGTGCAACTGCAAAAATGCCTTTTTCTGTGCGCCTGTGCTATATTGCATTGCTCCGTGGGTTCGGTCGAGTGGTTATTGAAGAAAGCCACGAGGCGTACAGAGAACACCATGCACCGTACTTACGACGGTGGCCTCTGACTGGTTACCGCATTTGGGGAATGTCATGCCATGCTTTTTCTTCACCTGTCAGATGCTGAGGGATCTACGAAAGAAGGGATAATCATGGCGTTTTTAGCTCATCTCGGATCCCAGCAGTTGCAGGACCCCTTGACACAGTGGGCTGTAACAAGGCCTTCCGACTCGATTCAACACAACCATGTCGGCTTTAGATGTGCCCCAGGATCAGTTGGACGGCAGAGTTAGGTATTGAACAATGACAACAACACCAGCACGATGCTTGTGAATAAGAGATGGAAAGGTTGAAAATGCAATGCCAGGCTGGCAAAGAGGATCTCTCATTTCTCCCCAACGAGAAATTCTCCGCTCCGCTATCTCCTAGTTCGTGATTTGGGGAAATATATTAATTGATTTATACCTGTTCGGCCTAGAGGCGGAAGCGGCAATATCTCCTAAATACTAGCTTTGAGCTCGTGATAAGTATTGATTGATTTGGAGTAAAAGCTTGGATCAGAAAGTTGACACATCCCAGGGTTGTTGCGAAGCAATAAATGCGAATCCAATTCATTTATTATAAAGGGGTTCGCTCTATCATCGATAATCTAACAAGCAGGAATCCTTTACACCGGGCTTCAACGGGCCCGCAGTGCAACAACGATTCCCGGAGCACAATACCGACCGCAACACAACACGGCTCGTAGCATGAGAAAAGCGTGGTTGACAGTACCTAAGTCCAGGTATCTTGTGACGGCTTCCAACATCCCAGAAGGCTTTCTAGCTTCAAATTGACAATAACAAGCAGCTGTTAACCAAGATGAAACTCTTTGAATATATTCAGGGGTCAGGCCATAGCTTGGTGACAGTCAGAACCAAGAAGCAAGCAAGAGCCAAGGACTGCGGGCACGATCTCGGAACTTTAATTGCCCACTAATGACTTGATTGCCCATCAAAGAGGAGAGCACCTGCGAGCAATGCCCAATTTAATCTATTCTCCCTACAACTCCTCCTCTCCTTCTCTCCTTGTGGTGGGTGCCATCGGTTTCCTCATGGCTGTTGAAAGCATGCTGCCCTTGCGGATGTTACGGTGACGATATTCCATTGTCCAATTCACATTCATTCATCCCGATATCCCTGTCTCATATCATCTTCATCCCAACCTTTAACACGGGCCTGCCACCGTCGAAGCGAGCACCGGTAGAGAACGACAGCGTCGATCGTTGAACCAATGACCAGGGCCATGTGCCAGGATGAAGCAGGGAAAGACAAGGGGCAATGTGGGAGGGATTGACGAGCATGTTGCCGCCTTGAAAAAGAATCGAGGATCCCATCCAGATATCTACAATAACCTACCTCAATTAATGGGTTATGCATACGGTTTAGATTTTTTAAAACACATAAATGTGAATGTACAGAAATGATTATGAGGTTGAAGGGTACTGGGCTGATATACCCCTCCACCACGCTAACCTTGACGCCCACTCATCTTTCATTAGCAATGTCACTATTCCCATATTCGGCCATTAATTGTAGCGATGCAACCCAGACCGTTAATATTGAATTACCAGCCTGGTGATTGGTTCTAATTTCCATGAGTCCTTTCTCCAGGAAAAGAGAAATGTGGAGAGTTGGCTGGCTCGAGGTCGTGCATCAAAGGTACAACAAGCATTAACAAGTTCACAGACCGACTTTCTTCCTAGAGCGTCAGAGGAATTCTTCGGAAGCCGAAGCAAAAGCACCTTCACCGGAAGGTGGCAATCCAGAGACAGGTCAGCCGCGCGCAAAGAAAGCAGAGCATTGATTGAACGAACGACTTATGTACGAGCATTGTTCTGATTTGCCGGCTGGGCAGCAGCAGCCCTAATAATACCAAACCACCAGCGGCACATGCTTGGACACTTGGACTGGAATGGAACAGGAACTGGAACTGAAAATGCAGAGGACAGGCACATCCTCGTTGTTTGCGCGTCACTTCGTCTCATGTTTTGTTAAGCAAGATGTCAAAGATCCTGGCTATCCCCAAACATCTGAACATTGACAGGCAGGGGGATCCCAAACCTGAAAACCTTAGAAACGTGGGAAGAAAAAGAAGGGAAAAAAAGAGATCCAAAAGGGGGATATACTCCGATGCAAGCGCATTGAAGACAAGCATCTCCTACTCCCAACCCTAACCGAGACCCCCCCTTACCCCTTTCGCCCCTCCGCTCACGGATGACGGACTAAGGGTAACAATGGCAACGGTCATTATATTGCAGGGCCTCGAGCCCATCCCTGTCTTACCCTGCAAAATCATCCACTGCTCGCTTGTCCCCATCGAGGTCGCAGTACCGGTGGAAAAAAGCAGCAGCAGAAGAAGTGACCAGGCTTGCTGGGAAGAGGCGGCGAAAACCCGTGGTCTTAGCCAGTGCCAGACTGCCAGTCCCCATACAAGCTCGAGCTTGCTCCGCATCCATCCCATCCATCGAGTATTAGCACCATTACAATGTGCCGGGTTGCTTGGGGCATCTGAAGTCACAGTCCTAGAACGTCGCCCCACACCCAATTTGTGCCACTTTGAAGCATACCGGGATCTCTTTGGTGGATTCGCGCTGATCGCCCACCCACTGGCTTCGGGAGATCTGATAAATATCCTCGATCCCTCACGCACCTTTGCGGCCTGACAATTCGCGGGCGTATCTCTCTATCTCTGTTCTGATTAAACATCAATCGTGGGAGGGAAACATTAGGTCAAGCAACTTCCAACTAATATCCTAATTAACTTCGACATCTGCAACGTAATCATCAGCTGCTTCTTCAGCATCACATACTCCTCGGCCTTGCGTTGTGCATCGGGTCATGAACCTTTCCAGTCTCGTACACGCAGGAAGATATCAACAACTACAACACCACCAATTCTCTGAATATAACAGCTCAGTCATGGCCTCCGCAATGATAGCAAATCCCTACGCTCAACCTCTAGGACAATCCTACGCATATGTAACCACTCCTCAGCCACCCCCATCACCACCTATCGACGAGACTTCAAAGTGCTCTCTTCCATCCATTTCCAGTCTGTTAGGTTTGGCTGATGGCTCGAGCCCCACGGAGCAAAGTCAACAGCAAGCTGGTGCGCAACAAAGTCAGTACAGTGTTTGGAACTTTTACCGGATCATTATTAATAAATATTCTAGCGGCCCAAGCAAGGACCGAGTACAGACCAGATTCAGGACACCAGCAATACGGCCCTTCGCCACCAATGAGCTCTCGAGGTGCATTACCACCAACCCCGCCGATGCAGTCTGATGGTGGTTTTGATGGTCGTCTTTCTCCATCTGCAGCATCAAACTCTTCATACTCAGGTGCATCAGCAACTGGTTACTACTTTACTCCCTCTACAGTCTCAGCAATTAATAACGTGGAACCACATGCTCAACGGCAACATGTTCCAGCCATGCCACAGAGGAGAGTTTCGATACCAGCGGCTGCGATAGCCTACCAGCAATCACCTTATAATAGCTCGCAATACACCATGTCTCCAAGTGCACAGTCAATGAGCTCGTACTACCCAAGTCCCATGCAAGCAACACCGCCACAATCTCAAGTGCAAGGTCTATACTACCAAAGGCCTCTTCCTCAAGTATGTCTGTTCATAGTCATCCAAGAATAACCACTAATGGAACCTAGCAATTCCCACCAATGATGCCAGTAACTCTCACTCCATCCTCGGGTACTAATCCATGGCAACATCACCACTACATATCTCCCTCATCTGCAGCATCATTCCCGCAATCCCAAGACAGATATATCTGTCAAACTTGCAGCAAGGCATTCTCCAGACCTTCCAGCCTAAGAATTCACAGCCACTCCCACACGGGCGAGAAACCATTCAAGTGCCCGCACCAAGGATGCGGTAAAGCATTCAGCGTCCGGAGCAACATGAAACGTCACGAACGAGGTTGTCATAGTTTTGAAAGCAGTTCTGGACTGGTATAATACACCATCAAATCCAGGAGTCGAAAATTTCATCAATTAATGTATAAACCAATTCTGTCCTTTTACAAGCCATTCGCTCACTTTGAATGGCTTCTTCCGGTCACGATTCCCATGTTGTATTTCTTTTTATTCTGGAGCTTGCCATTTACACTTCGTGTTGTCTATAAACCGTATCAAGTTTTAAAATGTTCGTCTTAGCATTATTACTCATGAGAGGCGTTTTTGGGTGCTGTAAGGGGGGTATGGGGGACGAGGGATGAAATGGGGTGGATGATACATGGGCGTTAACGGCTGTTATTTTGGTCTGAAAATGAAGTGTGTTGTCAACAGAGAGAAAAACATGTGGGATCGCGAGATCCTCGAAGATGGGCTTGTGAAGGTGGAAGAACGGGTGGAAAAGAGATGCTTGCTGGTCTATCATCATTCTTGAAAGAATACAAAGATGATGTTGTAAAGTAATCAAAAAACATACTCAAAACATACTGATATCATACATTCGTTCCCTCGATCTGTGCCTTTCGGTGAGTTCTCTTTCGGCTGTTCCTCGTAAAGATGCTGCTAGATTTCCGAAACATGTTCATCTAATTTTTATCTCAATATCTTCTCCGGCCGAGCCTAAAGTTGGTAGTACGGCCTGCTCATTACCGGACCTTGTGTAAACTTTCGTCCTCGGTGACGACGCATCTTCTCTCCAATGATGTCCGTCAAAGAAATACGCCTCACTTTTTCGTTGCATTAGTCTTCAAAGTCAACATCACAGATCTTCTTCACAATGCCACTATATCCACTTGCTGACGACGCACCAGACGACATATGTCCCATGAGTCGATCTCCTAATCTGTCTACACTCGAATCGTCTTGTATCCTTCATCTGGAACTCGTGGATCTTCGAATTCGTCATCACAATCAAGGTCAACTTCACACGAAGCTTTCTCGAAGGCATTATCCTCGTTTCTCGCCTCTCTAGTATGGTACTAAGTGGATTGTTTCTTAAGGCAGCTCTTATTACTACTCATTACCTACGATATCCCCTATTCATCTTTCCGCAAATATCCCTTTCATACAACCTTCCCTGACTTGTGAAGTCGCAAGTCCTTACAAACTTATGCACTATGAAAATCGGGAAAGCCTACCCTCACATCATTTTCAAGCTTCACGCCTGAAACTTTTGACAGTGATCTAGATACTAAAAATGATATCAACGGCAACGTCCCTCACAATATCTTGGAATTCAAATTAAGAACCGAATTAAGCTTCGGTAAACGTTCCAGTCTTCTTTCCCGTTCAGCTTGTGTTCCATAGCCCTATTCAGCATCCCTGTTCTTCCATCTCCCAGTCTTGCTACGGCCATGCGCCAATTATTGAATTTCTTACTATGATGTTTTATGATTTATGGTAACGGCATTATAAGACTTTCATGCATAGAAAATCATATCCCTTCAATGCAAGGCAGATCGGATCATGATTTCTACGGGAACAGCGTTCCGAACGAAAAGGCATGAAAACACCAAACCCTCTTCCCAACACGCACTTTCCTCAGATAGGATATTCAAACCTTAACCATCCGTGTCATTCTCATCCGTACCTTTCTTGCAGTCCAAAAATAAATCCCTTCATCAGCGCACATATTCCAAAACTTATAATTGTCCGCACGAGTCATAGTTACGGAAAATAGCCTCGTCCCAACTTTTGTATAAATAATTTTGCGGTCAGACAGGGTTGTCCTTGCGAAAGAGAAGAAAGATACAAAGCATGAATGATTTTCTCGGGCTGGGAAGTAAGTAGGGTTTACGTTGAAACCATTAACAGGGGCGGACTTGTTTGAGAAGCTGGGAACGGATAATGTTGAGACGAAGAAGATTCTGCAATGCGATATGCGGTGGGGGTTGATGAACACTATTGAGAGGAGGGGATGTTGAAGGGTTCTTGGGGGGAGATTTTCAGAATTCATTGTGTGAAGGGTTCGGGTGGGAAAGAATGATAGTAAGTCACGAAGATATAAAAGATCATCAAAAACTCAAATAAGCTTGCATGATGACTGCTGACTTAGGGTTGCGGGAAGGATGCAGTTCAATTAAGGATCAAAAATCCCAGAAGATTGATCGCATCGCAAACGCCGCTCGAATCCCCATCTTATAAGGATAAGGACGAGGAGGCTGTGTAAGTCTATCAAACTGTTTCCTTTGGTTGTTTTGAGGATCATAAAAGTGTTTAGTTTTGATTTATTTCGTTTTGAGATGATATTACAAGCACCAAGTACCCGTAAGGGACATGGAAATCACGACTGGCACAATCACCAGATGAGATTTCAACCTCTCTGAATCACAATCATCGACCAAGCAGTGGGGTATCCGCTGGAGAGGCGAGAGACGAAGATATAATCATCGAGGGGTCGGGTTACTTGTGGAGAAAGAATCTCCGTTGAAGGATCTAGAAGATGAACTTGTAAAGGCAGTCATTCACAGTTCGAAGCACTTAGTAGAATCTCAATCATTCATGCCCTGAGCTCGTCCAGATTGTTTTCTCTTATTATCCATCTTTGTTCATCCTTCACTTTCTTCCGTTCTCCCCGGTAAGCAAAAAGAGTAAAATCGAGAACAATGGATTTCATATAATAATGCTGGATTCAGAAACGACACTAGGAAAGGGGTTTGAATTGACAATGATTCAAAAAACCGCCTTTATATCCCTAATCAAGTTGATTTGAATACTCCAGCCCAGCGTTCATTGCTAATATTAACATGTAGCCGTGTTAGTTGAATTATTTTCACCAGATTTTTCAGGAATGAGTAAAATATTCACAGAATTGCTCTGCCATTCTCCACATCGCAAAATTAGAAAGGGGAAGCATCCTACTGCGTTCAATACCATTTGCCCCCAAAACTGTTTTGGCCCCGGTCTTTACTCTCCTGCAAGGGGCTGGATGTCATCTTTGAAGTGAGGAGGTTCTTTTGATGGGAAAAGGAGACTGAGGGTTGAGAGAAAGTTCTCATGAGCAATGTCATTATGAATACTCAGTCGGATACGATATTTGATGAGGGATCACCAGGGATAAATGTCATCAAATCTCTATTTCCAAAGTAAATACCAATTCAAAGTAAAATCTATTAATTTTATAAAAGGGTAACTGAAAATCTCCTTGGTATTTTAAATTTAACTCTGTAGGTATCACCGGGTTATGGGTGCGTGTTCATTAAAGGGCTTGGCCGGGCAACTTTTTGCTCAGATCATCTAAAGGATTCAAGTGTGACCATGATTGATGATAAAAGCAGTAGGTGTGCTGAAGGCAAGTCATTGTCCTTTCTTGGAGCACTTGATCCATTCAAACTTGAAGGGAAATTTTTGGGTTGAGGAATCTATGGACTTCCCTTAACCTTTCTGTTTGTAATCCTATCACCATGCTATGATATTGCCGCAGACTTAGTGCTGTGTCTGTTCCATATATTTAAAACATTTGATCTTCTGAGAACGCCCCGTCGCGTTCTCATATGGTTTCCCATTCCCCTCTACCCCCTTTCACTACTGCGCTTCATTCTTTCCAGTGCTCTCATCATTCATTCCCCATCTACACCACTCAAATAGACACTGTCCTACCTAGAGAAAAGACCCATAGCAAGAGCGTATGGAGCGCAGCTATAAAAACATCACACACCCCAATGCTGTAAAGACGTTCTTCAGCACTCAGTAGAAAGCGCAACTTCAGCTCGGTCGTGGACTGCGGCTGAGGAGCCTACTTTTTTAAAACATATGGTCTTGTGCTGCTGTATATCACCGTTTCTTAAGAAGAAAGAACGGACCAAGAAGAGTAAAGACCAGCATTCTAGAAGATGACCACGAGACTTCGTTGTCAAATCTTTCATCTAACTAGAAGGAGAACTTCTCCGGATTGTCTACCTTGATGATAACCACAAGGCCATTTCCCTTTGGTCGGCTTGGTATTCCGAGCGTGGTCTTCTATCTTATTTTCCCTCGTTGAAATGGTTGTCATAGTAGGTTTTTTACTTACTGTAGAGCTCTCTTCACACTTTCCCATTCTCACAACAAACATAATTTACTCAAACTCGGTCTCTGACTTTAGCAGATCATACTGTGGCCGCTATCGCTAGAATTCCATGTTGGTAATTCATTGAAGAGTACGAAAGTCGCGAATTAGTTGTTGATTAAGTTCCACCACGGCAACCTGTACTTTAGGAAAGAGTTTTAGGTGGAGTCGATGGGGTTCATATTGTGATTCATAAATAGTGGGACAATCACTGAGAAAAATTAGGTCATAGCAAATGTGAGACGAGCATAGCTGTGGTAGTAGTTTTCTAAGCGTTGACAATGGCAAACTCATAGTAATCTGTATGGATTATTCACTAGATTTATTGAACTAGTAAAAAGATCAGATGGAATGGAAGTCTGAAAAGCAGTCATCTATAAATCTGTGATTTCTCTAAAGTTTGGACAACGGTTTTGGTCCAAAGAACAACGTTCTATCAGTGAAATATCTTTGAAATTGTATTCCGAGATGCTCACTTGTGCATAGTATAGCCAATCACTTTAGAGAGCTGCTGGACGTTGTGCCAGCAGTCGTAGTCATTAATCTAGGTGCTGTCTTACCTATAACCTTTAGTTAGCTACTTATAACCATACTGCTGTCTGGATCCTCTGCCGACTTAATCACAGTCTACGGATTCTTTTTCTGTTACTTCGTGCACTTAGTGAACTAACAGCTTCACTTATTGAAGCTCTTTCGTCTGGTTTCACTGCAGATAAGCAATGGATCGTGTTTAAAGAAATGGTCATTGGGGCAGCTGATAAAATTAGACAACTGCTGTGGGCAATGGAAAGAAGAAAATTGAGTGTGATGACACTCATGAACTGCTTGTATACACTATGGGTATTGCGGCAATACAAGTAGATATGCCATTAACCTTGAATTCTGAGATTTTTATGTGCTAAAATGATCATGCTCTGATGGGGCTTCCTTACCAGACTCATAGACATCTGTGTGACGTCGATCGATGAATTCTGTTTTGACCAGAGCTTGCTTGCAGCAGAAACTGTGATTTTATAAGAAGGGGCTTGGGATTTGCATTTGTCTCTTCAGTCCCACTTATATCGCTCAACCACTTATGTAGCTCAACCCTGATCACGAGCTCTAAGCAGAAGTTCGCATTGCAAAATCATTGATAAGAATTGAGCACTCAAAAAGAAACATCAAGTGGTTAGGTGAGTTTGACAAGGGATTGGAAAGGGGGACTTGAAACAAGAATGTGCTACCGTAACTCAAATATCCCATGTAGAGTAGGATCATACCACTAAATGTAGATTTCATCTGATTCCAGCCAGACCAGACCATCATGCTGCCATCTTTTGTGATTCTGGTGCCACATATACATCGAAAACTGTTTCTGGTAATGTCTCCGAAGTTGCATTACAAGGTGTTCCCGGAAGGCTCAATGATAGCCTTGCGATCTACAGGCGTTGCTCTTCTACACGCAGATCGGCGCGAGTTCCATGATACCAGCCCAGGCCTTCGAGAAGCATGCCCTGAGTGACGATAGCTTGTAGATACGTAGATACGTAGATACGTAGATACGTAGATATGTATATATATTGAGTCTGTGCGAAGAGTCTTTTGATCGGCATATATCAGCGAGTATTTCCCCATAATATCTCTGCTTCCCAACTGCATGCTGTCCAATGTGGCAAGCTCTTCACACTGCTTGAAGGGGGTTCGTGGGTAGAAAGGAAGAAGGAAAGACTTGGCGGGGGAGCTGGAGATGTTCCTGCCAGTCGAATAGGCATGAGTGCATCAGGTTCCACGAGATAGGCCTAGTCCTCACGGAAGATCGCGGATCTAATACCAGATCTTAGCTTAATCTGACACCTCAGCAGGGGCAAGGAGAGAACTATGGCTGGAAGTGGGAAAGTGCATCTCGCGTATCATTTAAGCTTTTGTTGGACAGCACTTTGCCACGATCTTCGATCTGTGAAGCTTTTCGCATCCGGGACTGCAGATCGTGAGCGGCGGCGTTGTCGCCGTCGCCGTGGCCATGGCCATGAACAGCACCACCACCGAAATCGCGAGAAGTCTGTCCCCCTGTGGACCATGAGCTGCGGTGCCTATGCAAGCCCTGACGCAGCTGAAAGGATTCTTGCAGCATCCGCTCCGCCGAAAAGCACCTGTAGAACCATTGTTCCATTGGCGGGCCGAGGAAGAAATGGGGTTTTGCGTGAGGAGCCCCGAGTGTGCGAAGGATGGCATGGCCTGCGAGAGCTTGCGCGAGAAGATGTGGTCTCGTGACTTTGGATACCTCATGCTTGGATACTTATTCGACTTGCTGCTCCATGACATGACTAGTGTGGAGGTAGTGGGCTGCAGCTGAGCTTAGTGCATTGTTGGGAGAGATTGTTCATCCTCCGCTGAACAATAGTACCCTGATTCAACTTCCAACTGCACTGCACTGGATCTGCCTAATCTACCTTTCGACCCTTACCACTCACTCATTTGGTCCCTTTTCCGTCTTTTGAATTCAAACAAACCACAACCCTTTTCTTTGTGTTGTCCTCCACTGACTCAGTGTGCTTTCTTTTCCCGCGAGCATTTGTTGCTACCGGATTTTTCACTACCTATCTACCTGTCTCTCTGTCTGTCTTTCAAGGCTTCACTCCACTTCACACTTTTCTGTTTCACTTTCCAACGAAAACCCAATTCCTTATAATAACTCATTTGTTCCCCACCTGTCCACCTGTTCACCTATCCACTGGTCCACAGGTCCACACTTTCATCCTCTACAACTTCCAATTTACACCAACCACACTCTCCACTCTTCTTCTTCTTCTTCACACCACACACCACACATCGACACATTCAAAAATGTCAGATTCAAACATGCTAATTTATCTCCTCCGCCGGGATCTTCGTATCTCTGACAATCCCATCCTACACTACTTAAGCACAAATAACAACCACGGTTTCACACATCTGCTTCCTCTTTATGTGATCCCTGCTCAACAACTCGAGGTTTCCGGATTCATTCAAGATGAAACTGCAAAAAGTCCATACCCAGAAGCTAGGAGTCAGATTGGTGGGTTCTGGCGTTGTGGACCTCATCGAGCAAAGTTCCTGGCCGAAAGTATATGGGATGTCAAAGAAGGATTGGAGAAGATAGGAAGTGGCTTGTGCATTCGAGTTGGTATGGTGGGGGAAGTAATCAATGAATTGTTGAAAGAAAAGGTCGCGAAAGTTGGTGGTGTATGGATGACCGGAGAGGAAGCTGTCGAGGAGAAGAAGGAAGAGAGAGATGTTAAGCGTGCTTGCAAAGCAGCGGGCGTGGAATTCAAACTCTGGCAAGATGAAAAATATCTGGTTGATGAGTGAGTGTTCCTTCACGGTTACTAGACCATACTGACGCGTGGATCAGTCGAGATCTGCCATTTGAGGACGTGAAAGACCTTCCAGATGTTTTTACAACCTACCGCAAGATGGTTGAACCTCTACGCGATATACCGCGAAAAGCTCTCCCTGCTCCAACCAAAGATTCTTTGCCAATGTATCCGCCGGAGACAGAAATTGTGGCACAACGCTCACCTTTCACTATACCCAAAAGCTACGATGACCTCCGATCCGCCTTGTTGAAGCCTCTCGGATCTCAGCAGCTCATAAAAGACCCACCAACCCTCCCAGAAGGCACCGAAACCGTACATCCATTCTATGGCGGTGAAACTCCCGCTCAAGCACGAGTAGCCCATCTCCTCTCAACAGGTTCCATGACTTCATACAAATCAACCCGCAATGGCCTTCTCGGCACTGATTTCTCTACAAAGCTCTCCGCATACATGGCCCTCGGTTGCATCACCTCCCGCCAAATCCACGCCGCACTGCTCACCTTTGAAGACGGCGATTCCCCTGAGTATGGCTCCGCTAAGGGCTATGGCAAAGGCGTAAATGAGGGCACAACCGCAGTTCGCTTCGAACTCCTGTGGCGAGATTACATGCGTCTCTGCACCCGTAAATTTGGGTCTCGACTCTTCCATCTCTATGGTTTCCGTCAAGAAACGCAAACCCAAGCCTCGCAAGATCGATGGAGTAGCCCGAAGAAACCTCGTCCGGGTGTGGAAGCCGCTGAAGTACAAGAGATGCTTGATCGGTTCTTGAATGGCACTACTGGAATGGGATTCATTGATGCGTCTATGCGAGAATTATACCTTACGGGTTATACATCAAATCGCGCTCGTCAAAACGTCGCCAGTTTCCTGGCCAAACACTTGTACCTTGATTGGAGACTCGGCGCAGAATACTACGAAAGTATGTTAATCGATTACGATGTATCATCCAACTGGGGAAACTGGCAATACGTAGCTGGAGTAGGCAATGATCCTCGTGGCGAAGCAAGAACCTTTAATCCGGTCAAACAGGCCTGGAATTACGATCCGAAAGGAGAATACGTGGTTGCGTGGGTACCAGAATTGAGAGGTTGTGGGAAGGTAGAGGAGGTTTTCCAGGCGTGGACGATTGGTGATGAAGGCAGGAAGAGGGAGTTGGGATTGGCGGGGAAGGCAATGGTTGAGAGACCGTTGAAGAGAATTGAATTTACAATTGGATGGGGAAGAGGTAGTGGAAGAAGTAGGGGCAGGGGCAGGGGCAGGGGAAGAGGGGATAGAGGCAGAGGCGGGTTTAATGGTCGGGGCCGCGGACATCCAAGGAATTATCCGGGATGTACGACGGGTTTTAGGGGAAGAGGAGAGGGTGGAAGAGGCGACTGAGGTGATATTAGGTCAGGTATGATAGAGGAGTTGAAGGTTACGCAAGAGAGGAATTAAAAGATTTTTGCAACGAGGATTGTTGAAGCACTCTGTCATAGAAGACGCTTTTGCTTTCTTTCAGTTACAACAAGATCAGAAGGGAAGTTGTAGATTCTTATGATAATAATAAAGCTGAGAGTACTTAGATAGCTTAGCTATACAGTTCTTGCTCTGATGAGTACTTTTCACCACATTATAATTTTGCTATTTTTTAATGCTTTTTTTTGGAATTGACAGCCTTTTTATTATAAAATATAATAAAATTAGAATGCTTTTTATTTAAATGAAAAAAATCCAATCTAATCACACAAAGTTTTTACTCACAACTATCCTTAAATATTCTAATAAATACCATATTTAGTTTCTAGATATTTTTATTATATTAGCAATATATAAAGTAAAAATATACTCCGAAGTAAAAAATAAAATAATATTAAATATTAGATGATTTATATGATCTTCAGCATAAGATGGTTGAATGTTCTATGGTATGAGAAGCATTGAGAATGCTAGTACAAACTTACCTCCACCTCCTTCTCCCCTTCTCATTCTCATGATTCGTCTTCATCCTCCTCCTCCTCCTTCTTCTTCACCTTCATCCTCTCCCTTATATGAATGCTCTAGCTAGGATCTTGCCCTCTCGCAGAAAATTGCTCCTTTTTAGAAGGCATTTTCGAATTATTTAAATATTGATCAGTGATTGGGTTTTTATTTGTAGTCTTTTGAGGATGAAACAAAGGTAGATGTGATGGTTGTATTTGGAAGTTGTCAAATATGGAAAGAACTGCGTGAGGGATTTTAGATAGAGGAGTGAGATAGGTGACTTCTCTGTATCCATTTTAGGAGACTCCCTGGAGAAGTCTCAGCTACATTTTTGTTTCCCTTGTAATGCTTCTTTCTTTCTGTACGTAGCACTTCTCCCTGCTGAGCATCTCTTTATTCTCATCACCGCCTAATATTAACCACTCTCAAATCTTCCCCACCCTCGCCACTTTCATACGCTTCACTCGCGGCCTCCGCATTTTAGCAGCCCTCTTTCTCTCTTTCCTTCTTCTCTTGCAAGCTGCTTATACTGGCGTTCACGATCGATAGTAGACTTCTCATCACGCGTATCAATAGCAGAACATAGGAGGGCCAAGAGGGAGAGAGAGTTATGGGCATCTGTTTTCTATTGACAAACTGGTCTGAGTTGACTCTGGGCTGGGTAGTGATGAGAAACTTAAAAGCCCAAGAAGTTTCCGAGATGATTCGCCGTAAGCTGGGAGGATGAAATCTTCTTTGTTCCTCAACAATCTTTCGAGCTATTGTGTATGATAGTAGATGATGATTTGGTGAGAAGGGGCGTAGGAGGAAGGACGATGAGGAGATTAAGAGACTTTTATCTTCGAGTTTGTGCTTATAATCAGGGTCGCGACGGTAAGGAGATTAGACTTAAGAAATTTGGGCGGCATGAGATGGTTATAATAGAAGGACCTCTCAAGGATAATTTAAATGCTTTAAAGGGATGATGTCCTGCAATTGGTAAACCCATATCTGTGGTTGTGTTTTCATCTCCATCATCAACCAGGCATGAAAAAGTGCTACTAATACGCATTCTTATGAGCCAACCAGATGCCATATTTCGGATCTTTTTTAGCTTCATAATTAACATCAATATTTGAATAAAAGTTTTAGAGAGAAGGAATCTGTTCTACTACCCTCTGTCTCATTGATGTTTGCCCAGCTGCAGACGATGCAGCAGTGTGTGTACTTTGTGGCTCCCTACATGAACATAGAGAGATTGAAGTTTTCAACAAAGTTTTGAAAAGGAAAGGGAAGATAACACTAAGGACGACCACATTTCTTGCTGTGAAAGACCTCTTTGTAACCTAATTTCTGCTTATTGCCCCAAACGCTTAAATGTAGACAGGTGTGAGAATATTCTCCTTTGATAATCTCAAACAACTTGACTTTAAAAGCCGCTGTGTTCCCTCTCATCTTTGGGTCAGGAAACTGCAACAGAAATGGATACCTTTAACCCGCAATCTTTCACCAACCCCTTCCAATTCTCCTCATCACCCAACTCATATTACCCTCCACCAAGTCCTCAACATTCCACGATCAGCCCTACACTAGAAACACCCCCCGTGCAACGACCCACCACAGATCTCACCACTCTCACCCTCAAACCACCTCCCTGCCCCCTCTGCAAAGGCCACCAATACAGCTTCACAGCTTACTTCCACAACCCTAAGATCTTCTCTGAACCACCACACGATCTCCTTCCCGTAATCGAGCAATCCTATCTCCTGCGAAACAAACTCACTAGTCTCATTCTCAACTACGTCGTACGAGACATTGACCGCGAGCGAATCGAAGAGATGGATGCAGAGATAGTAGCTTGGGGAGATCAAGTGAACTGTTTGGCAAGAGAGGTGTTAGTTTCTGCGGAGGGGTTTGAGTTGGATATGGAAGGAGTGATGGGTGTGAAAGAGTGGACTAAAGAGATGGTTCAGAAGTTGAGGAATGCGGTGTGGGCGGGGGAGAAAAGTGGGTTTGGGAAAGAGGAGAGGAAGGTGTTGGTGGTGGAGTTTAGAATGAGGTTTGAGGCGGTTTGGAAGAGATATTTGGCTGATAGAAAGATAGCTAGGGCGAAGAAAGAAGTAGGTGGGTGCACGTGGTAAAGGGTTGGGAAGTATTGAGTGGAGACGGGGCAGGGGATATTTTTGTCTCTTCAGCGACCCTTAGACCAAACCCAAATATCAATATGATCATCATAAGTAAGATATATCCACATGGATTAATTATGAGAGGCAAAACAGAGACATCCAATTGTGGCTTATCTGGAGCTGAAATGCGTACGATTACGGACTGACATTGACCCCCTGAATCCCCTCGCTAACCGCAAGCCTAGACCAAATTTCGCCTAGCCAGCTGCTACGACTTCTTTCTAACTC
Organism: Chlorencoelia australis; assembly: GCA_003988815.1. NCBI lineage: Eukaryota > Fungi > Ascomycota > Leotiomycetes > Helotiales > Cenangiaceae > Chlorencoelia > Chlorencoelia australis. The sequence goes on from QYAN01000078.1 coordinate 81,587, forward strand.
AGCCAACCAAACTCCTCCTATATATTTAAAAGTAGTACACAAGTATCTCTTACCCTTGAATTTCACAAATTATGGAAAAGCCAGGGTATATCAAACAGCGGTGACAATATTTGCAATGAACGACTTTGGTTGGGATACAACATACGAACTTCATCGTCCTCGATAGGAAAAACCCCTCCTCCAACTCCTGCAACTACCACTTCGCCATACGTGAGAATCTTCAATGAGTAATCAGAGCATAGCAAAGCTCAAATTGCCACATGAGAATATCACAATCTTTATTCTTATCCCACGTTCTATTTGGCCCTCTCCTCTATTAGCTACCATACCATTAGCTTTATTGCTAAGGCTCATGCTCGTAAGTATATGCGTGTAACACTACCATCCATCTATCCAAGGTCTAAACTTGTAAAGTGTAAAACTCGCATTGTCATCAGTTGGGAGGGGCCTCGCTTGTCAGAATTCTACCAGGGCGATTCCATCTCCCACCACCGGTTTGAGCAGCTGAGAAATAGAAGCAATTTGTTGTTCTTCGCTTTTATTCTCAAAGAATGAGATTTACTTGACTTGTACTTCGATGATTGCGCCATTGTACTACACTTCTTGTTTAGAATGCCCCAAGCGCATGTTCCTGTTTGCATTAGTACCATGGCTGTCAACGACACAATTCAGGTATGTACCCAAGCTTTATCGTAAAATTTGACTTCAAAAGGTAACCCATTCTAACCTAAGTCCTCCTCACCTTCTGGCAGCGTTGGACAGGCTTGAGTCTTCCTAAGTCGTGCAAGAACTGAGGGGAGTCTCTCTGCGAGTTCACGTAATCAGGGCCTACTTGTCCCTTTCTTTGGACCCTGCCTCGAACTATCTAATCTAGAAGTGTGCGTATTGCGTCCTGACGTAGAGGTGTCATTGAAAGCGGAAGTCGGAAGTCGATGGAGAGGAATTTTACTAGATAGAACCAACTGAACAACATGGTTGCAATTCCTTGGGAATCAGTCCGTCGGTCTTGAACTTGAAGAAAGCATCATCGCGAAAGTGGATGTTTGAAGTCATGGTAAGTAACTTCAGTTACTAAAGCAATTATTATTGCACAGGCTATCGCAAGAATGGTATCGTATTCCCCACTGTGGGAAGGTTGGAGGACGTTTACAGAGGATCCAAAGAGAGAGGTGAACAGTAAATAAAGTTTTGTGGATTGAGTTACTGGGATGGCTTTAAGTCTTAGTAGTAACTCATAATCTTTAGAATCCTTTTCACGTTTCCAATGACCTTTAGCAATTCAAGCTAGATGCTCAGTCTTTCACAGTTAAAACCAGCATCTTAGTGTGGTAGAGGTATGTTAACGTTAAAACCCCTTAGATCTACCAGTAGTCACTTAATTACTCGCGTTTCAACTCGACTTAAATCGCACCTTTTTCAATCAAGACAATCTTCTCTCCTCCAATATACAAACGTTTTTGTCCCTCTTACTCACTACGAAGAGTCAAGCGAAGTTAAATCGAAATCATAAAATCGCTCCCGTTCACTCTTTGCCGAAGCGGGTATCATTCATTCATACATACAACCATAACGAATATACAACCCTTATCCTTATTTGCGATACCGATTCCTCCACTTTCTCACGTCCAATCCCATATTCGTATTTATTCATCACTCATAGTATTCCCCTCATTCGTCATCACTAAAACCTCAAAATAACAGCCCACCTCAAGGCCCCGGCCTCTCTCACCGCACAAGCAAGACATCCTCTTCCTCTCCTACTAACAAGTGCATTCCAACCCCTCTCCGCACACATTGCTCTTGCCAAAATCTCCATATCATTTCCAAAATCATGTTTTTGTGTTTGCGGCGTTGTAAATGGAGGTGAAGTATCTGTTGTCGGAGTCGTACAGTCGATTATTAAGACTTTTGGGATGGAGGATGAGGTGGTGTGCAGGCTGGATTGTGGGTCTGTGGATGAGGGGGTGTGGTGGAGGGAGAGGAGGATGGAAAGCGGGGTGGAGGATGGCGTGGAGAGGATGGTGGAGAGAGGGAGGAAAATGTAGGTATATGCTTTATGGAGGGGGTGGCCTGTTCGCGGTTAGCAAGTTTGGCATTTCCGTAGTGATTAAAGCATACTAGCATAGACACTGGGAGATTCAGTGCTACTAATATTTGGGAATTGGCCAGTTGGACTTGCGGGCGACTTCAGCAAATCCATACTATTAGATCCTACACATGGATGCGCCGTTACGAATTGAACATCGTACGTAAGAGAAAAGTTGACTTCCTTCTTCTCTTCGCCTGAATCCACCAGAAATCGCATAGCTGCAGAATAAGTTTTGATTTTGGGGACATCTGTGATATCAGTCTGTGGTGTCTCACCATCTGGGGTTTCATCAGACTCTGTCCCCGCAATTAGGTCAAGGGACTCGAACGTAATCAAAGGAGTGGTTGGTACTACGCTGTCTGAGACTAGCAGAAAATCTCCTGGGAGAACTGATGAAGCATCTGCACCTCCAATAACATTGCTGTCGTGCTCAACTTCAAACTTCTCCCAGATTCGGAGCTTCCCAGTACTGCCATCGATTTCTAGTTTATCATTAATATTAGTTAACCCTATCAAAAGAGGATATCTACAAATGGTTTGAAGACTCACCAGCTTGCGGAGTCGCCTCAACATCGATGTCCACCCAGCCCTCCTTAATGCCCTGTGGCTGAATACTGGAAGATACCCAACCCATGCATTCTGCTGCTCCTTTTCCTGCAGCTAAAACACGACCTACTACACATGCAGTACTCCAAAAACTTCTATCGAAATAAGCAAACCCCCCATACAGATTTGCCTCCTCGCCCAGCCTCACAACAGCGGCACCATCATTTTCAAGTAGTGTCGAGATTAATAGATGGCTTAAGCACTCGCCAGGAAGAACCAGCCCATTGATATATGAATTCGATAACCAGCCAGCAGGATGTATCATAGCCGACATCCTTTGAGAAGATCTTGATAATCCTCGTCTAACCCCTGGACGACTTGATTTTCCAAAATATGAATTAGAGCGCTGCGTGTTTATTGAAAGAGGGGTTCCAGCCACTGGCGTAGTAGACGTGCTATTTTCAATGTTAATCCCATTCGAGGATATTAACCCCGTGAGATTGTTGAGATTCGGCCAATAAAGTCTCTGTGAAAAGTGTAATAATCCAGACAACTGTCGAGATTGATATCGACCCCGGAATTGAAAGTTGTAGAACTCATCTTCTGCAGCTTCTTCAGCTGGGGCGCCAGTGCCTGCACCTGTAAGAGTAGCAAGCCAACCCGTTGTCGCCTTCTTCTCAACTGGCAGCGTTGAAGATTCTCGCTCAATAATGATGTTATCTAACCAAGTGCGGGCAAGTAACAGAGACCACTTCACGCTCGTTGTAGCCATTTTCTCGAACCTGCGAATCTCGGCAGCTTGTGGAACACCTAGACCATGATCTATATTTTGAGAGACAGTGTCAAGCCGTGTTAATAGCTCACAAGATAACAGAATTTGTAACAGTAACCAAAACTTCTGATTGTCCGGTTCTTGCACGCTTTCATTGTTGATGCTAACCTCGTCTTCTGCTTCAGACGGTTGGCCCCAAAGAATCTGCCCAAGCCTGATGCGCCACTCCATAAGACTAAAGTCGAGCCATATATTCGGGGTAGCTAGAACTTGAACAAGCATTTCGATTTGAACCTGGAGACTATAAGGATCATCCGAGTCAGTGACTCTCGTAGGAGGGAACAAAATTTGGGTAAAGAGTTCCGTATACAACTCAACAGTTGGCCGTTGATGCTTCATGGAATCATCGCGGTAGGTTGTGCTAACACTCGAAAGACGCTCAAGTATTGTAGATTCCTTCAGAGGTCGCAAACCATCCTTTCCGTTCAAGAACTTCCTCCGACGCTCAAAAAGGGAGCTAGGAACGTGCTCTGGCATGCTTGCTTCCTCCTGTAGGGCGTCAGCAACCCCCAGCTCCAATGCTGCCTGGTACCCAATTGTTCCCCTCTCAATTCCCTGCATGCTTAGCATATTCGGACGTTCTCGACATCGCGGCAGAAAATGAGCTCTCTGCTTGTCGCTATGTTTTTTTGTAGCCTCCGCACTTTTTAATGTCTCCCTGGTTATATGTGGCCATGCGGTTGCTGAACTCCAAGCATTGTCTTGGATCTGGATATGATCACAAAGATCTCGAATCTCCAGCTCGGAATTCCACGGGAAAGCCACCGAAGGATGTGGCGCTCCAGTATGATGTCCTTCTGAGCGAGCAAAGAATTGGGGAGCTCCATAGAAGAGCCTGTGTAGGTCGGGAGCAGCAAGCGGGGATATGATTCGTTCAAGCTTCGTAGTAACTCTCGCAGGCAATTCGGATTCAGGCTGAGGAGTCTCTGGGTTTAGAAGAGGTGGAGGTGGCAGAGGTTTATTGTAATTTCCCGACATGGGAGTTGATGGTGTCGAAGGATTCTCGGCAGAGACTGAGGTCGATGCCTGTAAATTGGTCCAAAGCTGTCAGCGTTGACTCGGACTGAGGTTGAGGGGAGGGGAAGGGGGGTTTTGAAGACAATATGAATCATATTATATGTATTACCAGAAATTGGCGGCTACTTCGGTTGGCCCGATGGTTGTTGGTTTTGAAGAGGCTTCGGAAATATTCTCGTTTTGAATGTCTCTTCTGTTGTACCTTCTCAATGCCGTTTTGAAGAGTCACCTCACTGTTTTCTTGGTCCTGGCTGTTTTTTCTCGAATGCTTCAGCATCGAAGATAAAGAAGGCATCTTGAGGAAGGGACAACGTAGCTGCGGGCTAAGAAAAACGAGTATTTGAGGAAGATCATCAGATTAGCGGCCCAGAGGCAAAGCAAGAGAAAAGAGAAAGAAGGGAATGAAGCAACAACAAGAGATAAAAAGCTTGAAGTTTTAGATACTGCATACAGCCAAGAGACATGTAAGCAAGACAAGAAAAATGTTTCGATCACACTGCTAGCCGTGCGAGATTTGATCCCGAAGCAGGTAATGGTAATACAGCTGTTGCAGCTTGGCGTGTTTGCATGATGATGATGAGATCGATATCTCAGAACTTACTCCGCGGCGCATAATATCCCAGTATTCCAGTGACGTGGGGGCTGAACATGGACCCTGCATTGATTGCATTGTTTGCAAAAGGATCCATGCTAGGTCCTCGGCCTGTCTCATTCGGGAAATGTATACCTCTTCTTTACATCAAACAAGCTCTAGGTTTCCAAGAAATCATATCAAAATATCCCAGAAATCATGTTTCATTGGTTATCACACTGCGCATACATCCTAATGCCTTGGTGATCGACTATCCGATGTTTATTTATGGCTCTTGGCAGTGGTTAGGTACGATGCCTTTGGTGATTGATTCCTTGTTGATATTTCACATTGATGGGGCCTCACATTCAAAATTGCAATTGGAAAAGAGTAGAGATCAGAAATAGTGACTTGGTATTTTATTTATGACTTCCCTATACTCCATCCAGCCAAACCAAGCCAGCAGGGTATCTTAGAGTAAACGCCCATGAACGACCCATCAAGATAACAAGTGTAAAGAAAGTGGTTGATGCTGAATGCCCATGAATATTCCATCTAGAGGACAGTTGCAGGAAAAGGACTCGATTGTAGTTACGCCGCCGGGGTATCGTGGACCACAATGAGCAGAAATTTTGTATCGGGAACTACAACCAACTCGTGTTTTTTTGTACGCAGACGGAGAAGCTTAAGTTCGTCCTGAGAGTATCTGTTAGTTACGATGTATAATGTGCAGGAAGTACACGTGGGACGCTTACATCCTCATCCAGAGCCTGCACAAGTCCACCAGCAGCTTTCACAAAATTCCACATCATCGTCGCCAAATCCTCCATAGCCTTGCTACCCGCCTCAATTTCCTCCGTTGCTTGCCCCGCTGATAGCGCGGGAGACACGATTGTGCCTGTTGATCTCAGCAGCGCCCCCGTTGACTTGTCCACTACTAGGACAGTCTGCACCCCCGTTTTGCTCGACAGATGTGCGAGCGTTTCCGTTACCGCGTTCGCGTCCGCCATTGACTACATATATCTGTCAGTCATTGAAATCGAAGTGAGAAGCAGAAATGGGTCTAGAGAACTTACGGGATTCGTTGCGACGAGGGACAACTTGACCAGTAGCAGAGGTAGGGAGTTCGGGTGGGACGTGGGAGGGAAAGTCTGGTGGGATTCGGACTGATTGGACTAATCGAACTGGTCGGGCCAATTGTGTATGAATTTGCTTTAGGTCTTCACCGACTTCACCGAGTGCTCGAACAACGCGCTCAGCAGTTTGAGAGACTTCAGCACCGACGGCTGTAACTTTCTCGTCGCAGTGAACAATGGCTCGGCGCAGAGCATTGATTTTGGACTTGAGGTGGTTGTGGACCAGGACAATTACCAATAAACCAAGACATAAGATTGTTCCTAGGTTGGCAATAAGGCTAGGAACAAAGATCGTGGTAAAGCTTCCTGAATCAGCTGAATCTGCAGTGCCTGAGGCGGCAGTCGTTTGAGGAATCGGAGACATATTAATCCGTACACCTTAATATTTTGTAGGTTTGGTCGAATGTCAGGTTCAGCAAAAAACAAAAGAATTTTTTGTTGAGATGGGTTCTTCTTCACGTAAAAAGAAAGAAAAGAAGAAGGATTTTCAGGTAAGAAATAACTCCCGTATGAGTCGCCGACGGCAACGAAAATTCACTGACTTTATGCAACGAAGAAAACAAAGCTGAAGGTCGGGAAAGTTAAAGCAAAGCCAGATAATTTTACAGATACAAGCTTCCGGGCGAAATGTGTGTATATTTTTATTATATTTATAGCATTTATATAGAAATCTAGATGTTGTCTTATGTTAGGTTGAATTGAGATCTCATTACTTGTCCAAGAAAATATACTCACAGATTTACTTAGCAATTGTTGTAAATCAACAATCCCTCACCACTGCTGCACCCTCGTCTGCCTCGCAATTCTCCCATTACCTATCTCTAGCATCTTCTTCGAAATCAGATACTCAACGACGAGATGCTTTAGCACACCTTACGACACAACTCTCCTCCCAACCACTTACTACTCCTGTACCACTGCCCACCTCAGTCCTCCTCCCGAAACTCCTCCCTTTGATTCTAGATGGATCTTCATCTGTCCGAACACAGCTCCTTAAATTCCTACGTCTCCTGCCATCCTCGGATATCGGTGATCGAGCAGAAAATGCATTATTATATACAAGAGCAGGAATGACGCATTTGGCCGCTGATATTAGAGTTGATGCCCTTGGGGTTTTGGAGTGGTTACTAGAAGTTGCTCCAGATGATATAGTTTCCTGTCCAGGTGGGTGGGTCAAGACATTGAAGAGCTTTATGTCAATGATGGGATGGGCAACGAGCAGTGGATCAACCAAATGGACATCTGCTAGCAAAGCATCATTTGGCAAAGCAGGAAAAGCCTTTCCAAGACAGCTATTGATGATGTCACAATTTCTGAAAGCTGGACTGGCGGAATCAGAAGCTGTAGGAAGTTTGCATGTGGATAATTCAAATTTTCCGTTGTGGGACGTCGAACGGAATATGATTCCTGCAAGGTCTAATTCATATGCACATCTGAATTTGTTTGGTTCTTCTAGGGATGAAGAAGGGGAGATGTACATTGATCGGGAAGATCGTCAAAGAGTCTTTCATAGGAGATTCCAGACTGCTATACAAGCAGGCGTTGAGAATGCTAAGAAAGAGGGTGGGGAGGCTGGTAGAGCTGCTGCTGTATTGACAAAAGTTTTGCGGGATGGTATGGATGATTACAGCGGCGTTGATGATACTTAATAGGACTTTGAAAGAAAATAAAAAAAGAAGTTAATGAAAATGTTTTTGGGAGTTTTGCTGCTGATTTGCTTGTCTTATTATGTCTTTGGCATTTACAACAGTCTTAAAAACCCAAAAATGTAACATCCCGGAGCTTTCCACCCCTTCCATCCATTCTATTTTTATTAGCCCAACAAGTGTCATTCTGTACTTAGATTCTTCAGTGTCCTCTATCCCCATTATTCTTAGCCTTTCTAGATCTCCTGGTCCTGCAATATGAAATGCTGATAATTCTCGGTTCTTTTCATATAATCTAGTTTATTTAGTCTCAGAAGACGCTGATACCCTCCAATAACAGACGGTGCCTTTACTAGCCTTGTTGTATACATCATCATGAATGGCTTGGGTGATGTGATTAAGACAACTTGAAATGTAACAGATCTAAGTAGCTCTCTCTCTTAAACTTACCCTCCTTTAACCCCCCCCACCAAGAATCTCAGCCACTTTAGGCCTGATCGAGTGAAATCTGAGCCACTTCCCCACGAAACTTGCTTCTCATCCATCACTCCATGACCGAAGTCAGCCTTAAGTGCTAATCTACAGGAAATTCATATTCAAATCCAAGTATGTAACACCTCTTTTGTTGCCCGTAATCATTGGACATTCTTTTCTAACTTCTCCATCCCAACTTCAACTGAACCTCAAAAAGACTAGTGCTTCAACACGCTCTACGAGCCTCAAGATAATAATCACAAACATCTTTTGTACTCCCTGTCTCCATTTTACCATAGCAACTTCATGCTAGAGATCAAGTTGCTCTCTACCTTTATCATGGGGAGTAGCGGAAACACAAGGGGTTCGGCCAAAAGTGCACACTCTGGAAAGGACTGTACAGCGAACCCCAAGCTCTGCCATACCAAGAGCATGAGTCTTATCCATCATATGTCTTTGAATTTATTGAGCTGCCAGGCATTGCTACCGCTTTGCCATCTCTTTCTCCACACCTCCTCTCTTACGATTGCCCAGTACTTTCAGTGGATGAACTTTTTCTAGACCATGTCTACGGTCACTCCCGTTCACTACCGTTCACTACCCAACTACTATTGCCGTACCCCTTCCTGCTGTCAGCTACTATTATGCTTCTGTTTTACTTCAGCCACGTCGCTCTGCGTCCTCCTTGTGTGACTCACTTATACTCCGTCTTTATGCGTCGGTGGAAAAGTTTCAATCTATGATTATTTCTTTGGCCCCCTTTCAATTTGATTCCACCTTCACAATCCTTTGCCAGTCGATGACACAACTCTATACAATTATTCTTCGTAAGCCAATAACCAAGACTAACAAATACTGATTGTACTAGGTATATTTGTCGTCGAGATTGCATACCTCAATGAGTGCATCACCCAAAGCTGTCCCTCCAAAGGCAGAGGTCAAGGTGGATCCGGAACCTGCCTCTGCCTCCGCCTCTTCTCCTGCAGTCCTGTCGACTCTTGAGGTGAAGATCAAGAAGGAAGAGGAGCCTGATATCGCCGTCAATCAAGGCATCCCAGAAGCCGATCGGAACGATGATATGTTCCAAGAAGTGGACGGCACTGATGGTGAGGATGAAGGTTATGTTGATGGCCTCCCATATGATCCCTCATATGAAGGTATTGTAGAGGAGAATGGTGTCAAGTATTTTGTCTGCGCAGGTATGGATTCTCCTCGCTCTCCAAATTGCATTTACTAATACAGCATATAGGCTTAAAAATTCGTCAAATTCCTGATCGCAAAATACCAATCTACACAGTTGATGTTCTTTATAGTAGGCAATCTTCGGTCCTGATGAAAGTTACCGAACTAATCGAATTGAAGGAAACATAAAGAAAGGCAATATTGTACTTGATCCCGATTATCAAAGGGAAGTGGTTTGGGATGATTTCAGATCCTCCAATCTGATCAAGTCTCTAATTAGTAGTTCAATGCCATTCTCAACCTTACTCTGAAGACTAACATTCGGTAGTGGGTTATTACATTCCTCCGGTAATCTTCAACCTACAAGACAGGGTCATAAAACAAACGAATGGCAAGAAGAAAGTTGTACCACATCGAGTCTGTGTCGATGGCAAGCAACGTTTAACTTCGATTTTTAAGTTTATGTCTGGTGACATATCTTTCTCAGATTCGGCACATCCACAAAAAAAATGGTATGTTCGAAGCCCCCTTCCATTTAGACATGTGGATCTTATACTCCGCTCTTAGGTACTGGTGTCACCCTCAAGTCGACGGAGTCGAAGTTCCAAGCAACCGCAATATAATCCCACAAAGTTTAAAGGACTTTTTCATGCAAAGGCAGCTCGTAGTTGTGGAATATTTCAATCTCACAAAGGACACAGAAGAAACTATGTTTCAACTTGTCCAGCGCGGGGTCGCCCTTACGCCAGCGGAGAGAATGCGAGCTATGTCTACCAGTTGGGCTCGGTTCTCAAGACAGTATGAAGAGGATTATTCTATGGTCTTGAAGCGTAAGCTATGGTGCACTTGGAAGGGATTCTTGGGCTAATACCTGCAGTGACCAAGCAGACTCGCGCTTCAGCTTTCCGGCTCGTACTCACCATCTTTACAATGATACAAGAAGTAATGTCCGACAGGAGAAAGAAAAATGCAACTCCATCTCTCCAAGCTAGTCCTCAGGCCCTCAGTCGTGTTCTAAACGACCCCGAACCCATCAATCCAGTCTTAAAATTACATTTTAAGCAGGTTTTCGATAAATACGAATCCCTTATAAAGTCCTGCTCCGAACAAATCACTGCTACAAGCTACAAAGTTAACAAAAACAGTGTATTCGACCCTGCCCCCAATTTCCTTCGAAGCGAAGAAGTCAATCACGTCCGCACCTTTTCCCCATTAGAACTAGTTGCTACAGGTGTTCTTATATGCTACTACATGGAAGAGAGATCCGATGAACAATTGTTGGTAAATATTAAGGAGTTGCGCCATTATCTGAGGCAGAAGCATAAGGATTTGAGATTGAACGCTCAATGTTGGGCTACAGCTTGGGACTGCATCAGTGGTAGAACTGATAAGGCGAGTTCCCGACAACGGCGGGGTTCAGGATCTGATGGAGGCAGCGATGAGGAAGACGCCAATGCGGGTGACTCTCAGGCTGAAGCTCTCTGCGAGCTAGATGCTGTTCCCAAACGTAGGGGTATCAAGAATCGCCCGAAGAAACCTCGCAAGTCATCAGGCAAATCTAACGGCAAACGCCCTCGTGCTGTTGCAGACAGTCCCGCTGCCTCCAAGCGAGCTCGTCGTGGTGCCGATCCTAGCGAATCTGCTAATGGTGGTAATACTGATTCTACACGTACTCATGGTCCTCGCACCTCAAAGAGAAGCCGTGGTGCTCAACCAGTTTTCGCCGACCGAAGCGACGAGGAAGTCGATGGGGCTGACTTTCCTAATCTCAGGAAGGCCAGTGGTAGTACTCATGCTGCGGAAAAGTCTAAAGCTGATGCCATTTTGCAGAATAAAGATGGTGCAGGTGACTCGTCCGAATTATCCGACTTATCTGACCAAGAGTACGAAAGGGAAGAATAGCTTGGCATTATCATATTGTAATAGCATTATTGCATTGTGGCGTTAGGGGGGTGATTTTGCTTTTATTGGATTTTGAGACTCGGTATCCTTGACTTTGGAAGCATGTAGGCGGGTGTTCAGATGGAAGGATAATGCATTTAGGCATTGAAGGAGTTCTAGAGGCAAGAAGGAGATCATGAAATCATGATGGATAGAGGGCATCATATGGCGTTCAGGAGTTTATTATTCATGAATTGCAACTGCGACGGATACACGAATACCAGAACATTATTCCTATTCCTTAAGGTGCGCTGCACTTAACATAGCTCGAGGAACTTGCTTAGGGTTGAATGGCAACGGCTTGCAAGTGCACGCAGAACCTCCCGAATTAGATGTCTTCGAAGGCTTTCGTTCTATGCGGCGTGGCTGATTCCTTTCTGGGTACGTGGTGGGGTCTCGTATGAAGTGGAGATGATATCAGGAGCGTGGTTAAGCCTTATTTCTCCATTATCAAAACATTGTTTCTGCGTTGAGGGACAATGACGAGAAGACAATCGTTTAAGCACGAAAGTGATTCCGAGGACGGATCTTATGATCTGATATGATGCTTGTGAGTGAGAGCATCTCATTCTGATGATTTATTCAGGGCTTCAATCCCTGAGAAGTACAAAACGTCAACAGAATTAAGGGAGGGACACTTCGTCTCTTTCATGTTTCAAAGCTTCAAGCTAAGAAGGAGACCATCACATCAGCACCTTCAGCTTACTACTATCGCCCCCGGAACTGATGGAATTAAAGTTTGCTCGGGGGGGTAGTACTTAAGCGCTGAAGGATCCTGACTACAAGACTTACTCTTTTAAGCAGAGGTTACAGGCATTCAGACCATTAGATAAACAAGGAAAGAAAAGCACAAAGTCACACTCGGAATTTTCCGAGGATCCGAGAGCCCTAGATACCACGTTGTGGCCAGGCCGATGTCTCTGCCCCGCTATTCTTTAAATTCAAACCCCCATCTTTGATCACATCTTGGATTTCTCCCAGCACAAACACACTTGTCTGCGACGCTGACTGAAAGAGACGCGCCTCCTCTCATCTTCTTCGTTACAAAACATGCAAAGTAATTCCATCTTTGAATAGGATATGGAATCATAAAAGCCTATTTAATGGATCATTTTCTAGTGAACTTTACGTTCATATTTAGAACTTGATGAAAGGAAGTAGCGAGCCTAGAAGTCTGGGTTTCAAGCTATCAGGCATCAAAAACATCAATTTGAAGTACCCATGGCGCTCCAGTAGTCATGAACTCAATGCTTCTGCTTTAGAATCAATTGACTGATCCATTCTTGAAGTATTCTATCCCATCCTTCCAAAACCATGGCTTCTATTTCCGCCACTATAGTTAGCTTGCTTTCGGTGGTGGGGAACTGCTTAATCCTCCTCTAGCATTTCTCAATAGGGTTCATACCAGGGCTTGATTTAATAGAGCAAGTAAGCTCCAGCTCATCATGCAATTTGGTATAATCTATAATTCAGTATTCTCATAATTCTACATAGTACTCAATAATATCATCTATCTGCAGGTCGCTAAGTAAATAAGGTGCTTCAGTTCTAGTGATCGGGCTCGTCCTGGTTTATCATAAGAGAGAATATGTCTAAGGGCTGACTTGACAAGCTTATAGTGGGTCATTATAGAGCCAGTTAAACTTTACCAAAGCCATGGAGTTGACGTATAGTTTCCTTATACTTTGGAGGTATTTCAAAGCTTCAAAATCGAGAGGAGGGGTGTTTAGTACCATAATAGGGTAGAACAGGGTGCGGCTTGCCTGAAACCTCGACTTCTGTCTGGTCTAGAGTACGTAGTTAGCTAGGTAGGAGTCTCCTGATCTTATTTGGGAGGCTTCAGATGGAAATTGTGGAAATGGAGGCTCGAGATAACCACACTTCATACAACCAGCCTTGCCTCAACAGTAGTTAGTCTAGGGAGGGAAAGGCTCACTAGATTAAACGAGACGATCTCACAATTTAAGTTGCTTGTTGCTGTGCCTCTTTTAGCGGAGTCCCGATATCAAGTTCTGCTACTGAAGTGCTTTGAACATTAAAGCGTCCATGCTTTTCGCATTGAAAGTCGAAGAGTGGGTGCGAATACCTAATACAAGTGTATTTCTTGATACACTCCCGCAAAAAGTCGAGAGACCTTTATTTCCTTGCTTGGACTATTTTCACACCGCGGGACGACGGTCCTTTTATTTTCATTTTTTCATAAGGAGAATATGTCGTGGCCGGATGAGAAGAGGTTTCACGAGGATGATGGTCTGCAGGTCGTTTTTCATGATGCTCCTCAGGTGAGGGTCGTCAGTGGTCTTCAGGTCGCTACGGGACAAGGAATTCAGGTCAGGGACCCAGGGACATTTGATGAGCATGATCTGGGTGAGGATGAGTCGCCGGTCGAAGGGATAACTCCAAATACCTATACTTATAAGGAGATTACACCTCTTAACGACGTAATTTCGCCCACGGGGACCGTTGCTCCAGCATACATCGAGTTTATACCCAGCGATACCATAGAAGCTCAAACAGAGCCAAACTCGAGAGCTGATCGAAGGATTTGTGATCTCAAAGCACGCGTATTCTGGATAATACTGGTAGCAGTTCTCTTCACAGTCTTTGCTGCTGCCGCTATTGGAGCTGGCTTAGGAATGGCTTTACGAAAACAAACCTCGTCTTTCGTGACAGCAAATACAGTTGTTCAAAATAACGGCTCAAACTCGACCTCCAATCCATCCGCAACAACGAACATATCGACAGGCAGCAGCAGCTTAGCCACTTCCATAATAGCAGGTCCGTTATCAACAGTCTCTTCAAGTGGATCATCCTCAACGGCTTCCGCAGCTTCAGTAGTACTCGCTGAAAGTGCCCTCGCCTCCATATCCTCCTCCTCTTCCACATCTACCCAAACCTCTGAAGACAAAAATACACAAACCACCACATCTGCCCAATCTGATACTACTAGTATTATTCTAGCAGCACCTTCTCGCGTTGTAGCTACCGTCACTGTAGTTGCCGACACCGTCGTCCCTACAACTACCCAGGCTACCTCCACCGTCGCCACCACGGCATCCAAAACCACATCTTCTTCCGGCGGAATAGCCTCCAACCTCGCTTCTGTAGGAATCTACACATACTACGGCTGCGTAACCGATAACTTCATCAACAACGTGCGAGCACTAGCTTCTCTACAACAATTCTCAAATTCCATGACGATAGAAATGTGCCAGACTTATTGTCAGGGATATAAATATTTCGGCACCGAGTATTCGGAACAGTGTTTTTGTGGATCGACGTTAAGTGGAGGTGCGACGAAGGAGGATGATAGTAATTGTGACTTGTTGTGTGATGGGAATAAGGAGGAGATTTGTGGGGGAAGTCAATTCTTGAGTGTTTATGTTGGGAGTTGAGGGGCTGATGGAGTTTAATGCGTCTGAATAAATGGGGATAATATGAATATAGATTGGATCATGGAATGGGAAGCCCAAGAAGGAGAGATAAAGATGGTCGATAGGTCTAATTAGCTGTTGAGAGGGCTATTGAGATCAAGAGATGGCCTGGGATTACCGGTGGAGTTGAGGTTTTTAGGGAGGTAATTAATGGGAGAAGGGGAAAGAAAGAGAAGCAGATGAAGGGAAACAAGTGGATAAAGATAGAAGAGGACAGGAAACGTTTCATTCCTAACAGGATACCTGGAGTATACTGTGCTGTTCCGCCTCCAGTTCTGTGAACTCATCATATATGTCATTATTTGGAGGGACTACTATGGCTGGAACAAATGTTTTATGGGGATTATTGATGAGTTCTAAATATGGATATAACATTTATTTCGATTATTCTGTTTATACCATAGTTAGATAATACATAGCACAGGACATAGCATAGCATAATGCTATCAAAGTTGAGCCTTTTCCACTCACAGAGAAGTCTGAAAAGTGTTTGGTCAAATGGTAATTTTTATTTCATGGGGTTAATCATATGCTTCGTCATAGCCTATTAAATGGAAATATCTCAATCCACAATAACACTACAAGAGGATCTTTCTAAAATCCTTCATAGATTAAGAAGGCCTACAAATCCGATGCCCTAAATCAAAAAGGAGCCTACAACTCCACCGCTCCAAATATTCCATTTGCCCATTCCTTCCATCCCTGCTTCTCACCGGGTAACCTAACATCGTCCCATTCCCCCCTCGTCACAGATTTCCATTCTTCAATAGGTATCCATCCGATATACGCTCTATCCCCAAACCCACCAATCCAATATACCTCCTGAACAACCAATCTCACCCACTCACTCTCATGAATACTATTCCCAGGCAACCAATATTTAGCATCAGGATGCGTTTTTGTAAAACAGCTGCCTAAGTCCTGGCTCTTGGCCTCTTTATCAGGTATCTTTTCTAGATTCCCTAATAGAGAAAACCTAGGTAGATTCGCAGCTGAATAGGGTAAAACCTTGGGGTGGTTATCATTTAAGGAAAATATAGAGATTCGTTTTGAAGGTGGATAAGGAGGAGTCCACTGTAAGGATAAAGAGATATTGGATCCAGCAGCAACATTTTTGAAGGATGTAGCGATGTTGATGGCTAGGATGGTAGGGTTTCCGGATGATTCGCAGTCGGATATATAGTCCATCAGCCCGATGGGAAGGCCATCTAGTCCTGCAGGGCGGTTTTCGAGGGTTGAGGAGGAGGAGGAGCGGGGGAATATGGTAGAGAGAGTGCCTAAGGAAGTGAGATGGAGGATTCTGCGAGCGAGAATGGCGGATTCGCGGGAGCTTGGGATCTTGGGGAAAGATGTGGAAGAGGATGGATTTGAGAAGATTTGTTGTGGTGGATTGGGAGAGCTGTTGGCTAGGAGAGGGGGAAGGAGGAGGGTGGAGAGGAGGGTTGTTATATGCATGGTGGAAATGAAGAGAAAGGGTATAGATTAAGAAGGAAAGTGATTTGAACAGCAGAATAGGTATGATACTGTGATATGTAGTAAAAGAAGAAAATAAGAGGAAGGAATGCGGTTTGGGTTTCGATCATGAGACGAATGATGAAAGGAGCAATGTCGGTCCGAGGATGGTGACGATAACGATAAGCTTACTGCACGTGAACATCATAAAAAGGTTGAACATCCTGATCACAATTGCAATCCCATATCATATCAATATCAAACTGAGTTCAAGAATTATGTACAAGTGAATGCAGTTCTGGTGGTTCGATCCCTCTTCCAATCACGTGGTGGGGCAGTCGAGCCCTAAAAAACTAGTCTCGAATGGCTCGAGCACAAGCGAGAACACAAGCGAGAACCTCAAGTCAACCATCTAAGACCACTCTTTCTACGATTTATTCATCGACAACAGCCAACTTTGTGAGTAGTTCCCTGTCCCTTTCCTTACCTGCTATCAAATATCGATAGATACTTTCCTCTCGCGAGATTATAATTACACTTTGCGCGGGGAAGCAAAAGAACTGATAAGATTGCCACTCTCCAGATCGGAAAAGTCATCAAAAACACAAACCGATAAACCGCAACCATGGGAAAAGTCCACGGATCCCTAGCTCGTGCCGGAAAGGTCAAATCTCAAACACCAAAGGTACGATATAATTTTATATTCTAGAGATGGGAATGGATGTGGGGTGGGTGGAATTGGATGGACGGATGATATGGAGGTTCTATACGAATGATATGACGCAGAGGAAGGAGGGATGATTTATTAAGAGGGTGAATACTGACGGATTTGAAATATAGGTTGAGAAGCAAGAAAAGAAGAAGACTCCTAAGGGACGCGCAAAGAAGAGAATCCAATACACTCGCAGATTCGTAAATGTCACCCTTACCGGTGGCAAGAGGAAGGTTCGTATTACCATTTTCCAATTCCGCCATCTGACATCTGCTATCATCAACCCCAAAACCATGCTCT
This sequence comes from Chlorencoelia australis, assembly GCA_003988815.1. Taxonomy (NCBI): domain Eukaryota; kingdom Fungi; phylum Ascomycota; class Leotiomycetes; order Helotiales; family Cenangiaceae; genus Chlorencoelia; species Chlorencoelia australis. The sequence goes on from QYAN01000078.1 coordinate 98,919, forward strand.
GACATATATTGACAGATGAACCCCAACCCAACCTCATAAGCCAACTAATCACGGAAGGGAGTATCATCTGAGATGGGGGAGAGAGGGAGTTAGCATGCATGGCAAAAAGGAAATGAAGTGGGAAGACAAAGCCTGGATCGATATGGGATTGAGTGTTCATGGAAGTAGAAGCTTTCGGGTTTTCTGCGACTTGAAAAGGGAATCGCTCGGCTTCTCGGAGAGAGGAAGGGTGTTTATCATCTCACGGAGGCGTATTTGTACATTTGACGAATGCTTTCTGCCTCTGATGCTTGGTCAATTTCATGGTTGATCTTCTCCCTAGGGTTGTTGTGTTAGATGTGATTTTTGTGTGTGATTCCGTGGTGGGACTTTGAACATGCAGGACTAATGCACGCATCTCTCATTTCTCGCTTTCTAGTTGAGTCAATGGGTCTTCTCATTTATCTCAAATACACTTCTACGAGTTCTCTTATTTTTCCTTAACTCCCCTTTTGTATATATCATTAACCCTGCATACATTTCAATTTCTCTGGCCTTTGAATGACAAGGTCCAAAAGAGGTCTTCCAAGGCGAAGACTTCTCAAGGCCCAGGCTATGACCTCGAGAACGACATTAACTAGGTTAATCACAGCCAGTTGTCAAGAACGTTCTAACCCTTTTCTCCATTTCCATGCCATGGTCGATAAATTTCTCCCTGTACAAACGGTCCAACATATTCCATTCCTCAAATTCTTGACTATCCTCTCTTAAAAAAAACAAAATTGCCAAGGACTAATTATTCCTCCATCTCCCCTCTAACTTCTTAGTCGATAACTAAAGAATGAGAAAAAATCGATCTATTAAAATTTACCTTTATCTTTAGCTCATCAGCTCCTTCCTTCCATTAAGATCTACCTCCTACACTTCATCAAAATCTATAATATATAGAAGTATAGTACATATATAACCAGTCTTAATTAAATCGCCTAGCCAGTACCTGCTTTCAACCGAGGTCTTTACCGTTCCTATCGTCAACCGCCAATCCTTCCTGAAGGCCAATCTATTCTTAACAACTATATTTCATTCCTACCAAAACAATCAACTCGAACCGCCTACCACGGAACTTCGTCCTATTAGACAGCAAGCGATCCGATGGGGGTTGATGGTGAAGTTAAGATGGGAATGTGTCATGCGATTCAATGAATTACATGGTCCCACCGAGCAAACTGCGTGCAGTCAGTCAACACTTCATGTGTTCAATTCAGCTTGATGAGGAGTTTCCCCTTTCGTAGATGAGTTGCCCGTCCCCTCCTCGCTCATGCAAGTCGACTGGTTCGAGATTGGCCGAGAGGTAGAGCAGCTAACAGGCTCTCGGGTGGGGGAACGACGTCTTAAGAGAGATTGGTCTGATAGGCTCGAACAAAAGCAAAAAAGATATAGCCGTCTCGTCCATCTCAGTGCCTTCTCTTATGATTTTGCTGCACAGAATCGTTGTTAAGAGGGAGAGGAAGAGGAGATTCTGTGATTGACTGATTCCAATTAGAAAAGAGTGTTTTGGGTTGTGGGACATAGAATGGAAGAGAATAGAATAAGCATAATAATGGGTTGGGTTAGTGGTCTCATCTCTCCTGGTTCTTACTCGTTATGTCATTCACCGCGGATTTTTAAAAGGATGATCTAGTCTGGACTGGGTGTCGATTGATTTGAGTTGAATTTAAAGGTAAGATTGCTTTATGTGAATTGACAATCTGTTGAACTCTCTTTAGTTAGTTGAAATGCAAATATAGGTTTCCAGCAATCCATTAGTTAAAAAATTCCATTAGTCTGTCTCCGCAAACTACATGGAGGGACAGTTGACCGTCGTCTTTCTTCCCTCCCAGCAGGAAAGAAATCCGTAGTTGTACATTAGGGTTGTCACTGTGATCATTGCCATTCGTTCAAAGGTACAGTACTTTGCCAACCCACTACCGCCTACTAACCCCCTCATCTCCAGTATATCCCGCCACCAAATAAGGGTTATACCCTGGCTTCAAAATGGCCGGAAAACTCTTCCTCATGCCTCCATTCCTCCTACTCTCTTCCCCATTCTCCTCCTTTTCTTCAGCCCCCTCTTCATTGCCGCCCTCACCGCCATCAACCCCCTGTACACCATTCTTCTTATCTCCATCCTGTCTAACAAACACTCCATATTCATCTTCCCTTTCATAACCCGTCCATCTATTCCACTCCTCAAATGTTTGACGTGCTTCTTTGCCTGCGTTATATAGTTCTATTCCAGTTTTTTGGGTCTGTGTTTCTGGGTTTGGAAGTGGGAGTGAGTGTTGTTCTTGAGCGGGTTTTTGGGAAGGAAGAGTTGGGGGTGGTGAAGGAAAGAGGATGTAGTGTTTGTATATTATTGGTATGGGGGTGGGCGTGAGAGGCGATTGGGAGGGTCGTGAAGAAAGGGGAGGAGGAGAAGGGTCTATATATTACCGGTATGGGTGTGGGTCCGGGGGATGGAAAAAAGGAGGTTGTGTGGACTGAGTGAGTTGACGAAGCAGGAGTTGTGAAAGAGGATTCCCCTCCATCGTGGAAAGATTGAGTACGGTCGATAGGATCAGGCGGCTCTTCGTTACGGATTGAGCTTGAGCGGTTCATGAACGAACCTTCCTGTCCGTTGCGGACAGAGAAAGAACGTGCGAGAGGGAGAACCGCTTTCTCGTTGTTGTGGATCGAATGTGCACGACTTATGAAAGACGCATCTCCTGTGTTGCGAAAAGACACAGCACGAGGAGTTGTCGTTCCCGAATTAAGAGGTCGAACGGTTGCTACTCCTCGATACGTATTTTCGCTTCCGCTTCCGCTCAAAGGAGAGAGAGACGGCTGTGAAGAATCATGAGAAGGTGAGATAAATCCTTTCTTCCAGAAATCAAAAGTAGTGCGGCGGTCGCGGTTGCTGTAATCAAGAGGGATAGCTGGGAGGGTGGGGGAGAGGGATTGGATTTGGGACGCCAGATGTGGTGGGCCTGTGGTGGCGGAGGCTAGTTGTTGCTGGAGTTTCAAGCCACCGAGGAATGAGTGCGTGGAGTCGGCGGCGGCTTTTTGGCGTTTTCGGGAGTCATAGACGTGGGCTTCTAGGTAGAGGAGGAGGGCGACGATGATACCGAAGGCGAATAGACCCACCCCGATTCCAACGTAGAGGCCGACATGGTTTGAATTTGAGGTGGAAATGATGGGTTTCAGTGTCAGGCTTGCGGTGGAAATGGTGGTATTGGAGGATTGAGACGAGGTTGAGTATAATGTAGGGGATGACGTAAGGGTTCGTAACGTGGAGGAAAAGCTGGACAATGAAGAGCTGGAAATTGCGGTACTTGATGAAGAAATCGAGTTTGTAGACGATGAAGATACCGAAGTTTTTGAAGGTGTCAAGGATTGCGAGGAGACTATAGATGTCGAAGAGGTGGCAGAAGTTTGTGATGCTGTAGTTATTGCTATTGCTAAACTAGACAAAGATAGATTCGAGATATTTGAAATAACTGAAACAGAAGAGGAAGGGGTAGAAAGTAAAGACAAGAGAGATGTCGTCGAAGTTGAATCTAACTGATTTATGATAAGGAAAGGTAGTGCCGTCAATGGCGGCCCATCAGTCTGAGCGGCAATAGGTAGAAGATATATCAGTGCCGTTAAGAGATACTTCAGGGAGAGCTGAGGAGCCATGATCGATCACTTGAAAGTCAAGTATAGAGATGCATTATTGAAGGATAATCATTGTCGAGGATGGCCGGATTTTGATGAAAGCTGGACAAAGAGTAGTTGGGAGTAGCCATGCTGAACAAAGAAGATATATAACGTCCGCAAGCGGTCGATGATGGCATGAGCAACTGAATAATGGTGAATCAACCATATTCTAGATTTATTTGTGTGAAGTTTCCATCATGTACTCAGGGTTAGTCGGAGCCATGGTGGGAAAAGGGGAATTGTGATGCCCAAAAAGACATTATCAAATTGTGTAATATCTTTCAATCCCAAGTTTATGTACTGTGTGGTACTACATTATAGCAAAAGATGACAAAGACGAATGGGAAAAATGACCAGAATGGGGGAGGAGAAGGGGTATTTGAAGGATTTTCATAGATCAGCCACAAGAAGATAAGGGGTATGTCTCCAGCAATTGGCCGACGGGTTATGAAGATAGTAAACGGCAAATGAAGCCTAAGGACTCAAAGGAGAGGGGAAGTTGCCTATTGTAGAACACAATAGAGCAGCAGCAGCAGCAGCAGGAGCTGAGTACTTCCTTATCTGCCAGATATAGATTATGATAATAGTATCGTGATAGCGAAAAATAGCAGCACACGAATAAGAGGCCATGAGGCAATCAATTGATGATTAAAAGAGACGACACTTGTCAGTCACGATAGATTGTGCAAAACAAACGTGCTTGTGAATCCGGGGATGCTGATAAGCCGTGGTGTATATAAAGGATATCGCGTGCCCCATGCATTTTGACAAATTCATAGTCACAGATGTGGTTGTGGTTGAACATTCTCTGATCCCCTTTCCCACCCATCCCCTTCTCTCTATTTCAACAACACCCGACTCTACTTTCCTTCCCGCTTCTCACGAGCTCCTTCCAACCGAACAACAACGGCAGCAGCAACAATATCCAGATTCCGTTCATTCAACTAATCTTATTCAAGTCCAAAATGCGATTGGCCAATGCCGTGTCTACCCGTCCCATCTCGAACCTCAATATCAGCAGTAGTGTCGATGACGACGGAGAAAAGGCCCAATTCAGCTTCCTCAATAGGAGAGCACTTTCCGGATGAAGAGCGAGCCATACCCGCCACCTTTTTCCATCTCAGCTTCCTTCATCTCATCCCTCGAGAGAGTTGATTTCAAATTGCTGATCAACTTTACTGTACAATGTTATCAACCCCCACGCGACGCACTCTTCCGGTTAGACATCGACAATGCGTCTTACCTTCTCCCGAGCCTAGCTAGCCACTGATGGTCCCCTCCGAGATGCACCTACATTGATATATCCATTATCTCACCCCCGCATCGCATGCATTCATCCTCATATGCACGACGAGTACACGAAGCCCTGCTGATCACGATTATCCCGCGCCAACATCTAAACCATCAACGGACCAGTGGGTGGGTGGCTATAATCGACGGACAAATTCCTCCTCGCTCACTCCAGCCAACTACCTACCTTTGAAGTGTTCTTGAAACATGGAGCTTTGTGCTCGTTATTGTTTGGAACATTGGGATTTGAATGTTCGAACGGTATGCACCACATGTCAGCATTTGCCCTTCCACATCATCACATGCCAAAATGCATGATTGGGGTAGCTTTTGGCCACCAAAGACTAAACGGCTTGTGAACAAACGACAAGGAGAACAAGGATGAGCAAAACACACTTTAAAAAGATGGGAGAAGGCCTCACTGTCACGCGGAGACCTTCCAAGAACAAGTTGTCTATGATTCCCTTGATGGGCTATCCTGGCAAGTGCGTGAGACCGCCAGCGATGCTCGTTCTTTCTCTTCTCAACCGACCGTACGACTACTTTTACGGCAATAGCGAGCGATCACGGAACTACTTAAACTACTAGGCTCAAGGAACAGCAATCGGGATAAAGCGGAATCTTTCTTTTCTTGAATTATCCGCGGGAGGCTTAACACGCGTTGATGTGATTGGCTCTGTTGCAGCTAGCGCTTTGCCGAGGAATACGGACGTGCTCTGTACAAGCGCACATGCAAGTTCAACCGCTTTCAGGCTGAATTCATTTTTGGACCCTTTCTGCTCACCCCACGACGGAGAATACCGTGATCGGAACCCACGACATACACAGCTTGCCTGCATCTGCCTTTCCATCATATACGGCCGGTAAACAAACGGATTCTGCTAAGCTCAACCATCCACCCGGACCGCACACACTCACGGAGGATGCTATCACAAAATCTCAAAAGTCGAGGATTCAGGGATAAAGGATCAAAGGATCCCGCCTCATGTCAGAAACGCTTCCCAAGCTGGCCGATCTACAACACCAACATTTTTCAGAAAGTCTGAATAGCATAGACGCCAGCAGCTTGTCGAAAGATTGCCCTTGCTTTTAAAACGGCCTTTAGTCCTTTTTTTTTTTATACCCATGCTGATGAAGACGTTTGCCTCTCGCACGGTTTAAACCCGAAGCCCATCCATCTACCTTGAAGACTCGAAAATGTAAAGCGAAACCCCACTCCGTTCTTGAACTTCGAACATGATGATTATTATTCGAGGTCCTTAGCAATTGTTCTCGAAGCGATTACTTACCGCAACCCCCCTTTCCTCCCCTCCCTTTTCGGTGGATACCCTAGACTTGTCTGCTCAAAAGGGGTCTTGCGCCGACCGGGTGGTGCTGGTAAGCAGTGAAGGTGGCAATATAGACTCAAGATTAATTCATTTCATACTTCAGAATGCCAAAAGACAACTACATGTACCCTTCAGGTTCTATAGATGCAGCGACTCTAAATCCGCGTAACGATTCTACATATCTCGCAATGGGTAGAGAGGGGTGTTTGGCAATGACTCTTTAAAGATCATGAATATAAAATATATATATTACCGGATTGGAGTTTGATGCAGCATTTCAGGCTGTCCAGGACCCCCACATAGTATGAGCCAGTTAGATGATTCGAATGGGAGGCACCAGCATAAAGGTTCACGCCATCAAGATTCTCCTCCTCGCCCTCGTCCGCTTTTCCCTCTCCCAGATATTTTGCGCACGCTCTTGCGTCGCCGCAATCCCGCACTTACCTGACAGGTAAATTTGATATCTATATTCATCACTTCCTTGCTGCAGCGCGTTGTCACAGTGCAGGTAGGCGACTTCTAGAAAAGAGGCAAAGTACCTAGCTGCGTGGACTGTTGGTGAGGAGGGGCAGTGGCAGGGAGTGGGCAGCATCGGCATGCCATGGCTCACGACACCTTGTCCTTGTATTTGTTTGTACAGTACATTCAGTACACTCAGTACACCATGGTCGAAAGACATACGGAGTAGACAACCTCCTGCCTTCGTACCGTAGTTACTTGGGTACGGTACTCAAACGGCCTGTTTGGGACACACCGAGCCAACTGGGAAAATGACAATCGTGCCGAGTTATATCCTGCATTAAGTTGAAATGAAGGATCCAAAGATTCTCCTACAGCTAGGAACATTGCCGCGTGTATTTACTGAGGAGACAGACATAGTTAGGTGGAAGGTAACCCAAGAATTATCTAGTACACCAACCCTTCCCACCTCCAACTACCCACCCTTGCTCTTCTTCTCTTGCTCCCCACCACCCCCAACGCTAGGGTCCGCCAGCGGCCTTTGAAATGATCGATCCTGACAATTTGACATGACTTTCAGACCTCTACATGCTTCCCACCTGCTTCCCACCTGCTTCCCTACAGCCACTAGAAGCAAGCCTATAGCAAAGCCTATACGCAGCCCCAGCCCGAATATCTACCATTTGAGTGGTGGGGACAATACCTCCCTCTCCTCAGACTTACTGTAACTCGGCCCTTAATCATAGACTTCGCACCGTACTTCCACGTCCGAAAACTGCATGTCGCCTTCGAAGACGACCTTTCCGCCACTACTAACCACATTGATTCTATATACATTCTCCCAAATACCTACCCCCGCCCAATTCCTCCTCGCTATACTCACTACGATAACTCTACTCTCAGCCTCGGCCATTGGCGATATCCTTACCGCCTCGCTCTTATCGAAATCAGCCTATACTAGGGGTCGGAAAGCTATTTGGGCAAAAGGGAGGGAAATAGCAAAAGAAAAAGAGAAAAAAAGAAGCAGCTTGTCACCGGCCACTCAGACTGCAGAAAGCATAAGAGGAGAGGGCTTCCGAGAAGAGGAGGTGTGCTGCGCCAGAGAAAATGTCTGGGTCGGCACAATACGGTGAGCGTGGGGGGCTCCTCCATCGACTCCACGGGTCTCCTGAAAATCTTCACCAAGGTGGAGAGACTCAATCGAATCAAGCAATATCATCTGCTACATCTACGACAGAGCACGACTTCCGATTTCCACGAAGACCTGTCGATCAACATCCATCACACAGCTTTGCGACAACCACCACTCCAGACAATCACGATTCCGGCGCGAGCGAAAGCGCTCAGAACAAACTGGATTTCTCGGTGATAGACAATGCGCGCAATGAATTGCTGCGCGAAAGCTTCTTTTCGACATGGAAAGATGACGCAGCTGGGGAGCTCGAGAATCCCGATGAGATGCAGAAGAAGGATCCGTTAGCAACTCAGATATGGAGGCTCTACAGCAAAACCAAAAGACAGTTGCCCAACCAAGAGCGGATGGAGAACTTGACATGGCGCATGATGGCTATGAATCTGCGAAAGCGAAAGCAGGCAGAAGAAGCAGCTCGGTATGTTCATGCTGGATTACTTGGATCAAAAAATACCTGTTGCTTAAATCTTGAAACATTTGGATGAGACGGCAAAGGCTCCTGGAATCAGTTTACCATCTTCAGTTCTTCGGTCTCTCTGAGTCCTTTGAAATGGTTCTCTCTCCTTTCCGGGAATACCTTTGTGCGTTCTTCCTGTTCTCAACTTTTGCGTGACAGCGTCCACGATCCAATCGATTCTCTAAACTTGGAGCTAGGGAGGTCTAATTGTTAAGCAGATTATCCAAAGAAAACCAGAACTCTAGCTCTGCCCCAAGCGGAATTGCGCTCTTGAGGAAAAGCTCGGATCAGACTGGTTTGGACAATTCAGATACGATGAATCTCGACGATTATATCTTCTCCGATAGCATCTCGACCCCTTCTGGACTTGGAACTTCACCATCTCCAGAACTCAGCAAGAGAGATGCCACCGACAAATCTGCCAACGCTGTTGCCTCTGCGATTCCTATCAAAATGCGGAAGGAATCCTCGACGCAACATTTCGCTGCCCCGCAATCGGTGCCTGTGCCTCACCACAACCCTCGAAGTAAGGAGGAATTTAGCTACGTTCAGAGACATGTTCGAAAAACAAGCATTGATGAGAGACGCGTGAGTCCCTGGGTCATTCTATTTGTGCTTGCTTTTTTTTAACCGCCACTGAAGATTGGTACTAATTGTGTCTCTAGAAGCGGCCCAGGCCAGCGGATTTCTCTCCTCAAGTGCCTGCTCTGAACAGCATAATGATCCCAAATGATCCTGATCCTGATGCAGAACTGAACGAATATTCCCTGGATAACTCACATTCTATAGGAGGATCATTCCAACACAATCATCCTGGTGTCCCATATCATCTCGACACCTTCAACATAGACCACGATCCGATAATCACTTCGGCTGGCCCGTTCCAACAGAACTTCTCTTTCTCCCCCTCACACTCACCACTTGTCCCTCAAGGACCTTTCTCCCAAATGTACAATCACACCTCGATGCCCTCTTCTTCCCTAAATTCCAATGACTATTATAGCCCTCCAGCAAGTGCTTATCCTTCAACCGCCTCGACCCCGCAGCCAATTCCAGAAAACGAACAAATGTATTTCCAACGTCATGGTATGGATATGCGACACCAACACTCGCACACGTTCAGTCATGGACCATCCAGTCTGTCCACTTCCATAGCACCCCAGTATATGTACAATTCCAGTGGCGGGTCCATGTTTACGGCTGTCACTAGCGGTCCTTCCAGCAGTTTTACCACGCCTGCATCTTTTGGAATGGCGCAACAGCAACACATAGATCCGGCTCAGGTTTTCCAGTCCGATCATCCCGCACGATCACCAGGCGTTCATTTAAGCCACGAAAATATGTTTTCTTTCGGTGGAGACTCGGATAACGAAGATGACGAAGGAGCAGCTTTTGCCGATAGAACGCTCATGATGCAGCATGACTTCGCTCAATCACCCATGGAGGACCCAAATATGGAGATGAATCCTAGTGGAGGTCTACAATGGGATGCCAGTTTACCAGGACAGTTCAATACGCAGGCGGCTCGATACCCAGGCGGACCACCAAGAAAACAAGTTACAATTGGAGGTACTGAGATGGTATCGTCCCCGTTAGAATGGGAAGGGACAGGAGGTTCCCTTGGACGACATCATGGGTCTGCACAATCTGTATCTGATAATCGATCACGGAATGACAGGCGACAAAAGATACCTCGAACAGCATCAACTCCTAATACCGTTTTACTTGGCCAGAACAACAATAACATGTTCGACAACGCTCAATCTGATCCCAATAGTCCCCCTGATGCCATGCCCGGCTTCTCTTCAGTTGCACAAAGCGGACCATCGACCCCTGGCGGCTCGAAACATGGCTCTACAACCAATCTTGCTGGTGCAGCTGGTACTGGCGATAACGGTATTCCAACTACGTGCACTAACTGCTTCACTCAGACCACTCCTCTGTGGAGACGAAACCCCGAAGGGCACCCGCTATGCAATGCTTGCGGGCTCTTCCTGAAGCTTCATGGTGTTGTTCGACCACTATCTCTGAAAACGGACGTGATAAAGAAACGAAACCGTGGTTCAGGGGCCTCATTGCCAGTCGGTATTTCCGGCGGAGCTTCGACGCGAGCTTCAAAGAAAATGAATAATACCCAACCACCAAGTGGTCCTAACACCCGGAAAAACTCTATCATTACAGCAAACCTAGCTTCTAGCACAGCTCCCCCAACTCAAGCAACGACCCCCACGAGCAATCCTGGAAGAAGTACCAACGATAGTGCTAGTCCAGTCTCCGTCACAGGCTCTGTGGGAAACGATGGTAGTACAGCAGGCAGTACACCAACATCCTATCATGGCTCTACTGGGGGTTCGTCCACAGGCGCAGCAGCTATTAGCGGAGGGAAGGGCGTGATTCCAATTGCAGCTGCGCCTTTGAAAGCGACACCTGGACCTGGTGCTGCTTCAAGCGCCTCAAGAAGCAGCACATCTGGTGCTCCCAAACGCCAAAGACGACATAGCAAAAGTGTGAGCACTGTTGACAGCATGGATGTAGATTCGCCCGAGGATTCTACGGGTAGCAACGAGGCAGCTGCCAAAGCCCTCGGTATGGGAGTGATAGGGTCAGCAAACGGAAGCTTGACGAATATGGGTCTCGCCAATGCTGGCTTCGGGATGACAACAAGATCAACCATAGGGCCAGGAGGCATGGGATCTATGCAAATGGGAATGGGAGGTCCTCCACTTAGCATGGCGATGGCAGGTCAAAACGGCGTTGTTGGCTCGGGAACAGGGCCGCAAGAATGGGAATGGCTGACCATGAGTCTTTAATTGCATGATTCCGTCTTGCGCGAGACACATACACGGCACTGCTAACTCAATCATTCCTGCGAGCTTGCGTTTGATACGCCAAGCAAAGAGTTGATTCGTTTATGTTCTAAAGAGGAGTGGATTCGCGACATCGATTTAATTTACAGCCACGAGGGATTCAGTCATAAGCGGTTTGGGAGGTCTTTTCGTCGGGTCATGACGCTTTCTGGGGATACGGTTCCTTTACTATTTTGATACCATCTTGTTATTACTTTTATCTTTCTCACTATACTTTTTGCCAACTTTTTCTTCGCGAAGGATCGATTTCTAGGCAGTGCTTTTTTTGTTACGGGACTTGCAGGTTTTTACTGTTCATCGGCTTGCGGCTTGGTTTCCGTTGGGATGATGATACTCGTCCATACTTGATATCCGATAGACTGGTGGGTTGGATAGCTTTTACCTTTTAAGAGACATTAATTGATGATGGGTGCATGGGATGAATGACAGGAAGGAAATGAGGGATCGGATGGAATGAATGAGGGAGGGCCGGGATTGGATGTGTATGTAGGATTGGAATGGGTTTGGACTGCGTTGCTGCTGATGTTAGTTAGACAGTGGCGGAGCAAGACGGTTAGGATGAAAGAAAAGGGAGTAATAGAGAAATCGAGGATGTTCGAGAGATCACTTTTGAAGTATTTTTTTGATGTGACTTGTGTGAATTTGATGTTTGGCTCCTTGCCATTTAGTAGGTCAACTTTTTTGCAATACGGAATGAAGACTGTTACTTTGTATAGATTTGATTTTAACTCTGTATATAAAGTTCTCCCCTTCTACAACGATCAGGATCGGATAGTATGAAAGAGATATATTTCTTTCTGTTATTGCTCGAGTATTCTTTGACATTATTCTAGTTTCAATCACTTTTATATGCCAGAATGATTAAATCCCACCTCAAGTGATTACCTGTTGATAGATAAATCCTTTTGGTGTTCTGAGTTGACGGTAATGGTTGGTAAGTATGGTGGGTGCTGTTAGAAGATGATTTTCAAACATAAATTATAAATTTACTTGAAATTGAAATAGAAATAGAAATACAAAGATTTTATAAGATCCTTTCAGACATATGAAAATTTTCTATCTAAATTGCGAAATTGTCGACTTTGTTGATTTCTCTTGGCCCCCCCCCGCTTTTTATGCTACTTGCTTGTTAGTTTCCTGGAAGCGTTAAAAATAAGAGTATAATTGTATGCAGCCAATAATGATTACCCCTATCTATTCTAAATAGATATGTGGACAGGTTATGTAGTAGATGATGGAGAAGAGAGGATAGAAATAGTAAGAAGAATGTTTTTATATTGGTAATGGTGGTGGTATTGAGGTACGGGAGATGAAATAGGATGGTATAGGAGAGGTTTATGAGTGTCTTTAGTGGTAATGTATACAAAGAGAAGAATTTAAAGGAAAGGATTCAAAGGAGTTAGAGAAAAGAGTACTTTAGGTTTGGGGATTGGTTTGGCTTGTTGGTTGGTTGTGCCTCCGTTAAGGGGAGGGGCGTTGGGGGGAGGGAGGGAGCGGGTTAATTCAGATCGAAGTTCGGTAATAGAACTCGGTGGTTAGGACCTCCAACGATTTGGAAAGTAGATAGATTCTTAGAGGGCAAGAGAATGCTCGTTCTGTTCGAAAGTGGAGTGGAGTGGAGTGGAGTTAAGTGTGTTGGGAGTGATAAAATAGAAAGTAAGACGGGAGAAGACGGGAGAAGGCACGGGAGGCACGGGAAGGATTCGTGGGGTAAAAATAAAACTCGGATATTCACTCCATCTCCATCTCAGGAGGAAGGGTTTGCAGAATGGAGCGAAGTGTGAGAAGGGGAGTGTGAGAAGAGGGATGAAAGATGCGAAGAGCGCAGCAGGGAGGAAGGAAGCATACATGTGATGCCATGTGATGGACGAGCGGCAACAAAGAGGACGGTTAGAGGTCGTCTCGGGGAGGGGAATGGATGCCTCGGACTACTTAGGATGGTTGGAGGATCTAGCATGGCAAGAGAAAGAACTTCGAATTGCAGAAATCTCTCTCTTTTTCGCAATAAATGAAATGAAGGTTGGCACTTGTCGCTTGCGAAAGGGGTATGTATTACTTTGCATAGCAGGCTTGAAATACCAAGGCCAAACGATACATTGAGCCACGGGGGTGGGTACATTAAGCAAGAGACACGAATACACTGTGTGATTGAAGCAAAAGAGGATAGTTTTCATATAAACCCCCACGGAGAAAGGGCTCCACTATATTTCAGATGAGCAACAAAATGCATTGATGAGGCGAGGCAGAAGGAGAAGGGAGGACAAAAGCCCCAGGGATGAAGAGAGTTCTTATTACGGGCCAGATAAGCACAGTGTAACGAATGAGAACCCGAGACTATGATTGTTGAAGACTAGAAGTCGATTCGGAATAATGTCTAGATGTATTAGACTATTTATTCACATATATCGAGCCTATTATTCCCCCCTCATTAGTGTAATTGTTCCCAGAAAAATGAAGCACTTGAGCTCATTTCATCCATCATGGAACGGAGATATTCGTTGTGATGATTCTATCTTTCCAAAGACGAGCACGTCACTCTTGAAAAGATCGACGCAAGTTTTGAAATTGTTAAAAAATGTTGTCAAAGAACATGCTAATTAACATAAGGAGCTCTTTGGCTATCAGCATTCACAGAGCACTGCGAAGCAATCCTCAAATGGTACTTCTATTAGAGCTCGGGCATTGCTGTCTCTAGGATATCCATTCATGCCCTTCTCCTTGGTCAATTTCAATTTCTGGGAAGAGAGAGTCTCAGGTAACGTAGAGCATATTTCGTGGAGTGATTTTGAGATCGCCCTCCCAAAATTCATTCAGTTCCTCTCGTAACCAGGAACTTTTCTAATTTTCAAAAAGTGGAAAGTTAGGCTAACCAATTTCTTGATTCGATTCGTCAATTGACTCGACAAAACTTTGAGAGCTCCTTCGAGAGGGAAAGTCGGTGTATAGCCGTCCCTTGGTTGGTTAAAATCGGCCTTCTCTACAATGAGGGGTGATAGGTATTTGTCCACGAGCTTGAAATAGGTATTCTCCTCAAAAGAGAACCCCCAGATTCGTTTCGTCGTAGTCGTCACGTATATCAAGTTCGTATCATTTTATCGCATCATCCCCTCAAGTATCACTTGCTCCACTACCTCCTCCCCTCTGCTGCTGCTGCTGTCCGCCTGCAGGCCCGGTCCCAGCTATCGTCTCTTCTCCCAGAACTTTACTTGCTGCCATGAATCTAAAACGCATGTCCATCAGTCTTTCGCCCTTACGCGCTCACAATACCCTTCCCCCTTCAGCCTTCAGATAAATCTGCTTACAATCTCTCCCATTTCTTTAAAAACCTTCGTGAAGTAAAAAAAGGAACTCACAATCCCCCATGAAAAGCGCCCAATCCCCTCATAGACTCAGCTTGTACGCTCGTCATCCGCAGTAAATTCTCCAGGTCGGCTAAGTTCGCGGAAAGTTGTGCTAACTGGGCGTGGAGATGTGACTAAATTATTCATGTCATTAGCATTTGTATTATCAGTATGTAAAGATGGAGTTAAGATCAGGGATTTGGGAGAGAACATACCAGTTGTCTGGGCTTGATACTGCTTGGTGCAGTGGAAAGGCGGGGCGCGTTTGGATTGGGGATTCTAGATGTCATGTTTGCTGGAATTACGGATCTTCACGAAATATGCTGAAGTGTGCGGATCTGCTAGGGGTGGAAAGTGATGGAGAGGTTGAAGTGTTTTGATGGAGGGGCGGGTTGCCGCGAAGCTGGGGCTTTTAGATTCTTATAGTGGTTGATAAAGTCGAATGATACGAGATTTGCGTGAAGAGAATGAAATGGGGAATGGGAGTCGTAGATTTGTAGATTTGTGCAGAGAGAATTAATAATAAACATTTAGCACAGACCATCTTTCAACACTCGCTTGCTTCGACCCCTTTTCCACTTTTTGCTTGAAGGGGAAATTTTCCTAGATAGGTCAAGCCAACGAAAAGAATTCTCTGGTCGAGCTCAAGCATGATGGAATCATTTTTCAAAAAGTTCGTTCTTGAGTCTTTTATTTATTGATTTCAATACGAGTACGACGGTATTCCCGATTTCACACTTGACAGTCAACTCTGCAATTCCCAAGTTTCAACGCTTGTCTATCCATGCTCTTGACCTCTCAAATAAACCATCAACCACGCTCTCACTAGTTCCCTCTCACCCCCTTATCTACTCTCCCTTTCTTCCTTATTAGGTCTATCAATATGCCAGCAAACCAAGTCCCTCATTTTCTCCTTCGGAACAACCCCGTCTAGCCCCTTATCCTTAGCAAGAGCGCCCTCCTTAAAAAGAATCTCTCCTCTCCTTGCCCCAACTCTCTGAATCAGCTTTTGCGATGGAATATTCTCCGTATCAATGAGCGCAAGAAGCTTTTTGATATTCTTGCGATCTGTATACTTTAGTAAAGCCAAAGTCTGAGCTCATTGAAGCGTACTTTCCAATTTCCAATAAAGTCCTTCTGGTCCAATATAAGCTGGTAGCAATTCGCTCATGTAGCCTTTGCCCCAATAATCACAATGGAGCATGTAGCCAAGTTCGTTCCCGCCCATCGTTCCAATGACGCCAATTACTTCTGGCTGGGTTTGCTTTGCCTCATCGAGAGCTTCAGATGCGGTGAGAGGTCGAAGAAGAATGACATATCGATCGATTTCGAGGTGAAGAGATGGTGAACATTCATTAAAGAATTCTTTCGCTGCTTCAATAGTAGTTTTGGGGTCATGCCGTCTGAGGAGGATTAGCTTGCATAGGAAAATACTCTTCTCTTTAATTAATACTTGGGAGGAGATTGTCCCAAAATTTACAGAAGGGATGTGACCAGAGGAGGAGAGCTTTGCTCAAAGAAATGCCTCGTCCGTAAGACAAGAACTTCTGCGCTGGCAGCAAAGCATTCGAAAAGGAAGCTTAAGAGTAAAAGTAACAGGTTCGCCATATAAATAAATAAACTTCCAAGTTCTGTTTGATAAATGCTGCTCTTCGAGTCCACTTGTGTAGCTACCCTAAGAGCGTTGTTTGTCTCGATGATATGAGATAAATATAACATACGACCAAATTAATGTTGGAACAGAAGACCATAACTTGTGGAATCCCTCAAAATATTCCTCGCCCACCGGCGCGAGCCAGAGACGGGGTGTCTCTAATATATAGGGCATAATTTTTTGGGCAGTATCAATAGAAATGAAGTTTTATCCATATGTAAGATGTGAGTCACGAGCAATGAAGCTGATCGAAATGTGAGGTTCATAAGCGAGTAAGCTACTGAGAATCTGGGATACACGAGAATAGCCACTTCCAAAACCTTGAGCTCCCCTCAAGATTACGGCAATCTCAATTAATTGTATATATTTGTAGTTTGTATCATGGCATATCACTATTCCGTTACCAAAAAAAATACCCCAACGCCATCCCCTCTATTCTTACAATCCGGCCTTCACAAGTCGTCTATTTTCAATGATCTTCCTCACATCCAGCCGTGTATGATTGTCCGGCATGTGCTCTCCACTCGCAATACACAGCACCCTCATTCTCCTATCATACCTAAGACCATCAAGTAACTTGGGCGTAATGAGGAAATACTGGGAGGTGTGTTCTTTGCAGGCGATTTCCACCATTCGTTCGTGTACCATACGTTCATTTCGAGGATCCATTCCTTGATTGATTTCATCGACGACACGGAAGGGTGCACGCGCGAGAGATTGAAGGGACATGAGGTAGAAAATCGTAGATACGGATCGCTCTCCACCTGACTGACGATGTGCATCAAGGATTTGGAGATTTTCGTTCTCCCTGGTTTCAAATGTTAGTGTTTTGAATATTGTCAGTGTTGCGACACATACCTAAATTTGACCTTGATCTCAATCGACCACAGATCAAAATCATCATCCTTGTGAACGGACACTTCACCAGCACAGCCAATCTGCGCAAAATTGTAGGAGAAGGCATCACTAATCTCGGCGATTAGTTTATCTAGCTCAGGTTCCCACTTTTCTCGAGTCTCTTTAATATTACGACCCAGCACTTGAAGTCTTTCTTGACTGTCGTTGATCTTGCTTGTTAGTCTTTCGATCTCGGCTTCGCGTTTCTCATAAGTTGCGATGGCATTGGGGTCGCTGGCATGTATGAACTCCAGCTTCGCCGCCTCTGCATCCTTTTCTATCCTCAGAGCTTCCACTGTCTTGTCAACTGGAAGTTCATGGAAATAAGTAATGTCACCACCAGCCTCCTGGACCTCGGCGGCAATTTCTTGGCAAATATCACGAGCTGCTCTTGCCTCTTCTTGCGCCTCTGCTGCACCCTTCTCTGCCTCTTGAGCTAGCTTTCGTTCCTCTTCCACTTGGCGAACAATGTCCTGATTGCGTTCAGTGAGTACATCGGCATCAGAGACGGCCTCAACATGTCTGATCTCTGCATCAAGAAGCTCTTCGTGTAAGAGGCGAATCTGAGTAATTTGTTCAACGTGTTTAAACACTTCACTCAATTTCGCAACCAAAGTCAAATACCTCTGTCTTTTATTTTCATCGACGGCTTGACGATATGCGATACGAGCTGCCTGTATAGCTTCCATGCTCTCTTTTTCACGTGCTATTGATACTTAGATTGTTTTCTTAGGAAAGTATATATGTAAACACTTACCTATCTTGTCTGGAAGCGCTTTTTGTCTACCCAGTGCCTTTTGCAGCTCGTTTTTATCATCTTTCAAAGCTTTCTTGAAGAACAATTCTATTAGCAAATATTAGAGTGTGACCACGATCATGACTGACCACTTCGACTTCTTTCTCCTCTTGCTCTTTCTTGAGCTGTTTCATCTTCTCTCTGACAGGTAAAGCCTGACTCTTCAGTTCTAAGAAGTCTTTTTTCAGGCTATTTAACTTTTCATCTAGTTCACGCTGCGCAAATGTGTCTACAGGTCGTTCGGTGAACTTTGAGGCTGGCCGGATTTCAGATGATTTGGTCGACTTCGCCATTGCTCCATATTCTCGTCGGTGTGAAATACTATAAGCCGTCCTTCCTACAATCCACGACGTAAGACCGCTTTGAAGAATGGTCTTATACTGTTCTTCAGTGCCTTCCTGGAGCGCTATAGCTGCATTATGTAGCTTTAAATCCCCACATAGCATTACAAGAACAGGTTCAGGAGCGTCAATGTAGTCTATAGCCCAGCCATCAAGACCACAACGTCGCAAATGTAGATCAGACAATCGTTGAGATTTTGCTTTGACCTCCGCGAGGCTCTCCGTGGCCATATGCACGCGGATCTCCGCAAGCTTCATTGTGTCTAAAAAGTGGTCGTTTAGTCTCCTGTGGTCGGCTTGTGTTTGTGCCGTGATTGTCAGGAAGCTGTTAGTGTAGAATAAGGACTCGATTGCATCGGCATATCTTGGGTCTTTGATAGAGCAGGAGATAATAGGAGGCCCATATACTTCCTTCTCAAATTGATCTCGGTTCTCTTGGACCCATTTCCAGGCCTCTGCTATCTGCGGTGAGATGCTAGAAATTAATTTAGCTTGTTTCCCAGCCTGACTGTCAAATTCAGCTCTCTCCTGAATTAGCTCTGCTTCCCGGCGACGAAGGGCTAAGCCAGCTTGACTAATTTCGTTGTTCTGATCCGATAAGCCCTGCCACTCGTTCTTAATACGCCGAATTTCATGCTCTTTAGCTCTCTATAGAGGCTTGTTAGCCGCAAGTCAATCATAGATAGGGGGCTGCTTACAATGCGCTCATTGAAACTAGCCGCATCGAATTGGACGTCCGGTTCTCGCAGCTCCCGTTCCAAATTGTCAATCCTTTGCTGGTTCCGTGCTTGGTCGGCCTTTCTTTTCTCTTCAACAGCACGTTCAGCCGTATTATGTGCAGCTCGATCTCTAATAGCGGCGTCATGCTTTTCAATCTCTGCAAGAATCTCTTGGGCGCCCTGTTCTGCTGCTTGCACATTCTTTTTGCGGACCGCAATCCCAGCAGCAATTTGTCTGGCATACTCCCTTTTCAGATTAACCGATCCCATTATGGGAGCAACTTCTTGTTCTAGGTCATGCACACGCTTCTGCGCCTCCTTCTTTTTTGTCTTGCAATCCGCGTACCTGGTTCGGGCGGCTCGATACTTAACGAATGGGATGCTCTGTTCGAGAAGTTTGACGTTTTTCTCCACCTCCTTTCTCTCCTTCAGTCGTTCGACTTCGATACGTAAGTTCATTTGGCGGGTTTGGAGGTTTCCAAGTTGAGCCGTGTCGTTCCTAAGATGCTGCTGAAGCAATTTCTCATCTTTTCGATATTGCTTCAGTTCTTCGTGCCATTCTAGCATCTGCTCTGGAGCTGCAGCTCTCTGAGTCTGTTGTAATAGCTCGACAGGAGATAATGCAGCAAATTCGGATACCTTATCTTGAGGTAGAAATTGACACAGATTGTCAATTTGAATGCTGAGGCTTTTCGTCAATAGTTGGACGGTCTTGATAGAGACTTTTCTGTTGTTCAACCAGAATTCACGTTTGTCGCCGTCTTTAATGATTCTTAGCTTGACGATGTGGTTGGTATCCTCATTGTTCCTGCGCTGCAACTCAACCTCGACGAAGGCATCCGTCATGCCATATTTAACGAACTCTCCAATTTGCTGAGCACGCCCAAGACATGCTGGAGGCCAGCCCAAGCCCAAGCATATAGCACATACCAGAGAACTCTTGCCTGTACCGTTCGGGCCGATGACCATGTTGAGGTTCGGGCCTGGAAAGAATTCGGCATTTTCGTAAGTGACGAAATTGGTGACTTTCGCACGCACGATTGCACCTGGTTGAAACCCCCCTTCGCCGACTTCGTTTCCGTTTCCGTTCCTATTTTTGATAAAACTAGGTGACGTAGATTTAAAATCACGATGATAACTATTTGTGCGGGCGCGTTTTGTTCCTGACGGGGTTGATTTTCCTGAATCTCGTATGCTGTCGGCATCACCTTCGTCTTCGATGACAGACCTTAATCGCCGTCTGCTCTCATTGATACCGCTGATGCGTGACCGCATATCTATGAATATGAATCTGTAGCGGCCGATAGTATTGAGGTGAGAAGAAAGGGAAGGCTTTGGTGGATAGGCATGGTTCTGTCTTGCCTTGTAGATTGAAAGTGATCTGTGCGGAAAGGACTCGCGTTTTTTGACGCGCCAAACCGCTTAGTAATCTCGTGTTGATAATTGATAGGGCAACTCTAATTAAATCCTTAATTCAGACTTCACTTCACTTCACTATGCTATGCTATGCGTACGAACGAACGAACTCATCGTTCCCCTTCAGTCTTATCTTCTGTATAGTCGAGGTAGAAAGGTAGTTGATCCATATAATGTTGAATTTCCAGTCTATTGCAACACCCTAGTTCTACCATCTGATTCATTGGGTTACATATATACTTCCTCTCATACCTGGCCCGCATTTATCCTCCTCTGGCTTCATTATGCTGAAGATCTAAGGAATAAAGAACCACTCTCCTTGAGACTTCATCCTCCTCTTAGAAGGATGCCTCCTTTGACCAAGACCATGGCGTCTGTAGAATTCTCTCGGCTAACGTGGACAAGTGCAGGCTAGCAGGTTGCAATTAAGAATGCTTGCTTTCTGCGCTACTAATACGTGTAACAGTGGAAGCAAACTTATGTAGGTATCCAAGAGAAAATATCGATGGAAGAAAATGATTGATAGATGGGTATAATGCACCTGTCCTTGATCCCAAGTGGGAAGAGAATCTTCTAAGTACTAGATATAGAGTCACGGTCCCTCCTCACACTACACAAGCTCTGTGAATATGTCAATGACAGAATCAGCACATGTAATGCAGCGTAGCTCCTCTTAATTCCCTGTCCAAATATCTCAAATCATCAAGGATAGTGTATGGACTAAATCTCATTGCACAATTGTATGGGTGTGATAGGCCCTCGAAAAGATGTCTTTTGCTATACAGTATCAGGTTTTGATAATCAACGAACATTCTTATACGTGCATTCATTCATGAGGTTGCAAATCCAGTAGCTGTGGGGAATCTTGCTTTAGCGCGTTGAATTCTTCCTTCCGAGTATACATTCCTGACTTGCATTGGATGGAACGTTGAATGTCAACAACCTCATAACAGCAAAACATGCTGGCTCACCAATTGTCCCTTTTGCACTTCGTCTTCGTCCAAACTTATAATTCAAACTACTCTCATTAAGTTTCCTGTGGTTGCTTGTTTACTTTTCTCCTTTTTTGTTTACTTCGTCCTTTCCCATCACAACAAAAGCTTTACCATAAGCTTTTCGCTAGAGTTTGCATTGCAGTGCAGAAATAGAAATATCGCGCCAGTGAGTACTCAAAACATTTACATATCATAATCTGTAGCATGGGGATCTTACGAAGCCTAACAATCAGCAGGTCCCTGCGACACATCTTCGTCCGAAGCCGAGTAGATTTGCTCTTCCGTCGCATCCTTTACCACAGCAACCATTCCTCACATCAGTCCTACAGCTAGGCCATCTGAAAAGCCCTACAAGGAGCGCATTGATAGGTTATAGCTCTTGCGTTCCTACACTAGGAAGGTGAAGACAAAGCTATGCCGTTGTGAGAAGCTCAGCACAAGTCAAATCGTAATTTCGCCATGAGTACTCAATACCCACCTCGCCCTCCGTCGCGTCGACTTCCGCTTGGTGAAGCAACCCGCCGTGTGAATAACTCACAATCGGAGCAAATGCCACTACGCAAAAAGGGTTCCGTAATCCATCACGAGAGTTTACGACCGGACGGACTCTTACAAGTTCACAATCCTAACATTGGTCCCAGTGCTCCTCCCAAAGGAGATAATCGCCCGCTGCGAGAACGAGATCCTCTTTTAATCGGTACACCGATACCCAATGTTGCGAATCCGCGTCTCTCAGCGATATCCAAGGAGTACCCGGAATCTAACCGAAATTCACAAATATCTACAACCTCGAGCTATGGCTCAGATGGCCTAGGAGTCAAGAAGGCCGTTGGTCCTTGGAGATTAGGGAACGATTTGGGTTCTGGCGCCACCGCGCGGGTACGAAAAGCACGACATAAGTATACTGGTCAGGAAGCAGCTGTCAAGATTATCCAGAAGACGAACGCAAAGCTGTCACAGGCTGGCAGTATAGCAAACCTTGACAAGGTTGAGTCCCAAAATGTTGAGACCGGAGAACGCAAAATTCCTGTAGGCATCCTACGAGAGATTACAATCATGAAACTCACCGAGCACCCACACATCCTGAAGCTCTACGACATCTGGGAGAACCGCACCGAAATGTGGGACTTCTTTGCCCTAAATATTTTCATTACTGACAAGAAATAGATACCTGGTCCTCGAGTACGTTGATAACCACGAGCTCTGGAATTACATTGCCGACAATGGGAGTTTGAATGAAGAAGAGGCCATGAGGATTTTCCGACAAATGCTCAGTGCAGTGGGATACTGTCACTCTTTCAAGATATGCCACCGAGACCTGAAACCCGAGAATATACTGTTTACGAAAGGTAGGGATATTAAGATTGCGGATTTCGGGATGGCTGCGTTGCAACAGAGTCCGGATCATAAACTAACAACTGCCTGCGGAAGCCCACATTACGCTGCGCCTGAGTTAATCAAAGGGAAAGGTTATCATGGAGAAAAGGTTGACGTGTGGAGCATGGGCGTCATCCTCTACGCTATGCTATGTGGAGGACTGCCATTCCAGCATGATGAAAGCGGCAGCATAGTAAGCCTGCTCTATAGGATTAGGAAGGGAGTCTACGAAATGTCCCCAGAATTTAGTCGAGACGCACGCGACCTGATCTGGAGAATACTACAAGTAAATCCAAAAATTAGGATTGATATTGATCAGATCTGGCAACATCCTGTCATGAGGAAGTATGATTATCTGGATAATTTTGGGGGAGGTTATACCCCCATGTCATTAACTCCAGCTACTTGTGGGCGGCCTGTCCTTCAAAGATCCGACATCGACAGCGAACTTGTGGATCAATTGAGATCGATGTGGCACATGCTTACGGAGCGTCAAATTGTAGATGCCCTTATGACTGAAGAGTATGTTCAAGTTTGAGTTACCCCTCTTTTGAGTGTTCGTTTTACTGATTCTGACAGGCCAAATGAGCAAAAAGTTTTCTACTCTCTACTCTTAAAATTCAAGGAGAATCAATTAGAAAACTTCTTCCCTGATGTTCAGCACTCACCGAGCGACTATCACCATTTTAAACCGCAAAACCTGAGCAAGACATATTCCACCTGCCATTTTCCCCAGCAAAAGTCTAAGGGGCATAAGAAACAGGGCTCTCGCTTCACCGTAATCAGCAACGTCCCAGAGACAGAGTACAGCTATGATCCATTCAAGGCTTCGCGACCCCAACACCTTGATGCAATTCGCTGCTCAGGACCAAAAATTACCATTCTCAATGCTGAAATGGCCATGGCGACCGGTAGGCCTCGGCAAAGTTCTCGTGCCTCCGTTGCAAAATCAATTGAGAACGATCGTGGTAGGTTACAGAAGCCAATCCAGCCTCGAGGCTACGCTTCACGCAGCTCTTTAGCCAGCTCGACTAGAAGCAGAAGCAGCGTTCCTTATGTGCGAGCACAGATTGGTCCCAAACGCGGAGTAAGCTTTACACATCTCCGAAAGCAATCTGCCGGCAGTCCAAGAAGATTCTCGGCAAACATTGTCTCTCCTGGTGGCATTGGACGTCACAGCAATCACACAGAAGTCACCGACGATGGTGGGGATACACTTCGTGCTGTAGCGGAAACCTCTGCTTCAAGCCGGTATATTCGATCGAGAAAGCCTCTGGCTTCAGCACCTCTTGCTATTCCCCAAAATCCTACTCGCCATACAAGTGTATTGTGGAAAGATGACGTCCGCCAGCTCAGCAGTAGTCTGGCAAAAGACTGTGACGAGGCTTTCAATAGAGCTTCTTCCATCTTAGTCGAATCCCCGGGGAGCCAAACCTCTCCATTCGAGCAACCGAGAGGCCCGTCGCCATTCAACACAGTAAACCCTCAAGTACCCCCTCGACCCTTAAAACGCATCTCCTTGAGTTCACGACCTTTACCACCACCTCCAGCGCGGACAGAGTCTATAAACTATGAGCTGATCGAAGCCAGGAGGCAGGCAGAGCTGCGAAAAATGTCTGGGGATGATTCTCCTGGACACTTAGACCGTATGGTATCACACTTAGACCGCCTAATGATACACTCATCTCCAGATTATGGTCAAGTAGATTGCCAGTCCACGTCTACACCTACGGATATCAAACCATTCATAGCTATGCAGCAATTACCGTCAATCTATGAAGCTCGTAGTGAAGAGATCTCCCCTCGACGCACATCAGATTACAGTACCTTCATGGAACAGCAACGTCGTATCGAAGTCAAGGCGAGTCGTATAGCATCTGCCCCTGAGGCACGTGCAACTTACAAGAAGCACCAATTTGATACCAGGTTTTCACAACCGGAAACGTACATCAGAGATACCATTCGCGTGGTGAACCCTTCGTCTCCATTAAGTCCCGTGAAGATGCCAGCACCCCTGATCATTCGGAAAAAGAGCTCTCAGGCTGGTGTTGCTATGAGCGACACGCGTGGCCTTGATTTAAACAGTCATACCAACAAGAAGCGCTCTTCAGGCCTTGATCTTCGACAGCAGTATCATGCTGGATCGAAAATCGAGATCGATTCAAATCTGGGCCGTATTGACGAGGGCTTCAGCAATGAGGATCAATTTGCTAGTGAGAATAATTCCGGTACGATTTTGAAAAAGAAGGCAAGTTGGTTCAGGCGTAACTCCCGATCTGGAGATGCAACCGACTTCAATGCATCAGTTGGTCATGGTGATACGGTACATTCCCGGACATTGAGCAATGAATCCGCTCGTCCCAACCTTGACGATCCACTTCCTATTCCTCCTAAGAAGAAAGGCTTCAGCCTTGGCAGATTCTTCAAGAAGCGGGATTCAAAATCTGATATGACTGTAGAAGGTAAGTTATTCTATCTTGAATGGTCTTTGGGGCCTGCAATACTTATTGAAATGCAGCAAATAATATCTTTGACGGCAATGCTAGCATGCAAGAATCACTTGTAGAGGGACGCAAATATTCTCATACACGCAATATCTCGGAAGAGGACTATCGCCGGTCCCGACAAATCGAACCCCAGAGGAACTGGCTAGCCAAACTATTCCACGTCAAGCCAGTCTTAAAGTTCATCTGCTTCTGCGTCCCAAAACGACGAGCCCGTCAAGAGTTGACAAGCATCCTCAAAGAATGGAGACGATATGGAATTAGAGACGTTGAGGTTGATAAAGAGAGAAACATTGTGTTTGGCAAAGTTGGTGCCAAAAATTGTAAGTTTGCTCGAGATAAATTTGGAGCTGCAGCTGACCTTTATTAAGATCTTGATATGAAAGAGGTTGCATTTGCTGCCGAGATCTTCACACTCATTCACCAACCCCGAAAACATGGAAAGAAGAGGTTTCTCAGCATTGCTCGCGTCACTCAAGAAAGAGGTGCTGCAAGCAGCTTCCATAAAGTGGTCGAGACCTTGAACACTGTTCTTCAGATTCGAGGAGTGCTTGTCACGGAGGAGATGACGATGAGAATGATGATAAAGACTCTGAACTCCCTTCGAAGTGGGTGAATATATCTGGTATGCTATTGGGCGTTTATACCCTTGAACTTGGACAGCGGTGTTCGGGGGTGCATCCTGTTTTTTTTTAACTTTTTTTTTTAAGACCTCTCATGAAATAGGTTGGATGGATGCTTGCTTCTGTGCTGTATACAGCGTTCTGCATAGGCATACTGCATTGGATGGTAGGAAGGCTAGAGGCTGGAAATGAGTATTGTAGAGTATTTTCACGGGGGAGGGTTTAGAGCATCGTTAGAGTTTTAGGTGCTGGCGAAGTAGCTTTCTTTTGTCATTGTAGAATACTTAATAACACAATACAAGTTTGTATAAAAAATCCGGAAAATACCATGCAGAAAGTTTTCCCCTATTGTTTGTCTGACTGTAGGTTAGAGCTCGGGTTCGGTCATCCGGTATTTTCCGTGGTTTTCTTTTCTCCTTTCCAATAATTAATTTTTTAGTCGCAGACATTTACATTTCAGCAATAACGTCCTTCAATCAAATCTTTCATTGATTGATCGATCAATTGACCCCACCAGCCAACTGCGTACCTAACCTTCCTAGATCCCAATCACAGTCGTCCTAGAACAGTCTCCCCACGTCAATATGATGCTCCGGGCTTATGCGAGGACAGCTCCGTCAACTCCTAGACCTCGGATCCCCAGTGCTCGAACTTTCAGTAAATCCACGTCCACATCTTCACCGAACCCGAATAGGCCATCTATCACGAGCAATCATCGATTAACCAATCACCGAATAGCCTCTAGTATAAAAGCTCCTCCTATATATCCGTCATTCCCGCAAGGTCCACGAAAACTGTCCCTGTTCCATATCCAAGCTTCTACTCAACAACCCCGCCTTCAAAGATACTTCCACGCAACAGCAATTACAATGGCAGCTACAAGAGCAGAGACAGATGCGTTCGGCGAGGTGCAAGTACCTGCAGATAAATACTGGGGTGCGCAAACAGAGAGGTCTTTGGAGAATTTCAAAATCAATCAACCACAAGATCGAATGCCACCTCCAATTGTGAGGGCTTTTGGAATCTTGAAGGGTGCTGCGGCTACGGTCAATATGCAATTCGGACTTGGTACGCCGTACACATAGCGAGAGATTGAAAGATAGTAGCATGAGCTCACGATTTCGACAGACCCTAAAATTGGCAAAGCTATCCAAGAAGCTGCTGCTGAAGTGGCATCCCTCAAACTCATCGACCATTTTCCCCTCGTAGTCTGGCAGACCGGCTCTGGCACACAATCGAACATGAATGCCAATGAGGTTATATCTAATCGAGCCATTGAAATTCTAGGTGGGAAGATGGGCAGCAAGAAGCCGGTCCATCCCAATGACCATGTCAACATGAGTGCCTCTTCCAATGATACCTTCCCTACCGTCATGCACATAGCCGCCGTCCTCGAAATCGAGCACGAGCTCCTCCCCGCCATCAAATCCCTTCGATCCGCTCTCCAAGTCAAAGTAGACGAATTCGAAGCTAAGAAAATCATCAAGATTGGACGAACTCATCTCCAAGATGCCACACCCCTCACTCTGGCCCAAGAATTCTCTGGCTACGTAGCACAACTCGATTTCGGCATCAAACGAGTAGAATCATCCCTCCCAGACCTCCGACTTTTAGCACAAGGAGGGACGGCAGTCGGAACAGGAATAAATACATTCAAAGGATTCGCAGAAGCCGTCGCTGCGGAAGTCACCAAGGTGACAGGAACAGAATTCAAAACCGCCCCAAATAAATTCGAATCTCTAGCTGCTCACGATGCCATCGTGCAAGCTTCTGGCTCCCTCAACACCCTCGCATCTTCCCTTTTCAAAATCGCTCAAGATATCAGATACCTTGGTTCTGGACCCCGATGTGGATTGGGAGAACTAGCGCTCCCTGAAAACGAACCCGGGAGTTCCATCATGCCTGGAAAGGTCAACCCTACTCAATGTGAAGCCCTCACTATGGTTTGTGCTCAAGTTATTGGAAATCATACTGCTACTACTATTGGCGGGATGAATGGTCAATTCGAGCTTAACGTGTTCAAACCATTGATCATTCGAAACTTGTTACACAGTATTAGGATACTCAGTGATGGGATGAGGAGTTTTGAAAAGAATTTGGTTGTTGGATTGCAGGCTAACGAGGAGAAGATTTCTAGTATCCTCAAGGAATCGTTCGTTACCCCTCTTTCCTTCTCGTTCTCATACTACCCTCTCTTTCAACCACCTTCAATTCCAATACTAACAAAACCCAAAAAGACTAATGCTAGTAACCTGTCTCAACCCAAAAATCGGCTATGATATGGCATCAAAAGTAGCAAAGAATGCACATAAAAAGGGATTGACGTTAAAGGAATCAGCAATGGAGTTGAAGGCTCTTAGTGAAGAAGATTTCGATTCGTTGGTCAAGCCAGAATTGATGATTGGGCCGGAGGAATATAAGAGTAAGAGTTAGTTTCAAGACGGGGTAAAGGAAAGGAATGTCATGGGATTGGAAGCGAAGGGGATTGTGTAGTACGGGAGGGAATAGATATAAATGCATATATGTATGGAAGAAGTATTATTGTGCGGAGTGGAATTACTAGCTTATCGTCTGTAGAGAATGGAAAATACCATTCTTGGTTACTATTCCTCTCTACCTCGGGATATATAGAATCTACTGCTTCTATTCACTTCTTTCATATAAGTAGCTAGCTACTCTACTTCTTCGTTTACCCGAAGTCGCTAATAATCATGAATTAAGGAAATCTGAAAATTTGTAGAACATAATCATCTTCACCTCCTTCCTCTAATCCTTCACAACCCTAATTTCATCATACATATATCAGATGCAATCATAGTCACTCTTCAAATCTTCTACCCATTAGCTAAATAAACAGCTGGAAGTATAATGCAAGAGGTGAAAAACTGAAAAGCAGGACCTCGTTCTTTGTTCTTCTGATTGTTGTTTGAGTGTAGTATTGAGTTCGATTAGGGATGCATGTGGTAGGGGGAGGTGGTTTGCGGGATGGATGGATCTTTATTCTAGAGTTTTGATAAGTAATAGAGATGGGAGTTGGATTTTTGGTGGGGGAGAGGGGACGTTCTAAGGATTGGAATGGGATGGAGTGAGTGGAGTAAAGTGTTCTTTTTTTTTATTTTGGGGGGGAGGTTTAGAGAGATGAGGGTGAGTGAGGGGAAGAGTGGTGATATAGATGAAAATGGGAGGAGCTTTTGTTCTGGAACGAGGGAAGAAAGGGTGGGGATGGATAGGAAAGTGAGAGACTTTAAATTTCAGGGTTGGAGGTTGAAAATTTGAGTCATAAAGAGAGTCCAGGAAGAGGAGGGAGGGAGGAAATGGGATACTTTGTTAAGGAAGCATAACTAGGGGAGAATAAAAGGGGATGGAATGTAAGCTTTTGATGTAGGATGCATGAGAGGATTTTGAAAGGGGAAATGAGGGTTGGATGAGGTTGGGTTTTAAAAGAGACTCACATTAAGGGGAGCAGGGTTGTTAAGGATTGGGTTTTCACTGGTTTGTGGGAACAGAGGCAAAGGAAAGATGTTGCAGGGGGGAATGAAATAACATAACGAGAGGAACATTTCATAGATTGGGGTGGAGAATCTTTAGGGGTAAAATCTCGGAATGGTAACTGGATGAAAGGGGGAAGGGAGAAGTTGGACTTCAGAAAGGATAAGACTTGGAGAATAGTAAGATTTTTATTAGACATTGCCTTTGGAGAGTGACTTTTATAAAACTAATAAATGAGACCAAGAAACTCGCGACGCTTGAGGTATGAGCAGGAGGAGAAAATTTCGAAATAAAACGTTGGGCAAGGGGAGCGGGTACGAGACACAGTTTCGGAAGAACTGTTTAGGAAAAGAATCTATCGAGTTTTCTAACAACCGCAAGAGCGGAACTAAGTTGAATATAGAGAGAGATATTGATGGTTCTTTGATGAAAATAAGGGGAAATGATCTAGAAGGGAAGTAGAGAAGAGATAGCTGCTCCATTGAAGTCTTGCAAAGAATGACAAAAGTGCAGGGAGCGCTTCAGACATAAGGTATAGATAGAGAAAGGACTAGCACACTTTTTATATTACAGCCTGCAGTGTATGGAGAGAATATAGGGATTTAATCGATATTTGAATTAGAGCGAAGTTCGGTCGTTTGAAATGAGATGCTAACTGCGAAGGGGTTGGAAGGAAAGAGGTCTGAGCTAGCCTTGCTCCGCGTACAACTACCCGAGGGTATGATGCAGATCTCATTGAGGGAACCCAAGCATTCAATAGTATTCAATAGTATTGATGCATCAATGCCCCTGAAGCTATTCTCTTTCGTCCAAACACCACCTTCCTCGCCACTCGTCTAACCTCAAAGTTGAAATTGATCTCATGACGACTCCCAAGCTATCCTCCGTCGTCGTATATCTTGTACTTATTTGACATCTCGTAGAAGGCTTACCAGGGGCGCTCTCCTCCATTAAGGTTTTGGCATTAGATTGATTACCTTACGCATTGCTTCTGAAACTAATAGTAGTTCGATCGATCTAGATCTACTTATGGGTATTGATAATTTCGTACCTACCCCTATTTGATCCAAGTCAATTCATTAGCTTCATGTACAGTAGCGGAAATACCAAGCAAGGGTGGGCATATTGCAAGGGGCTATTAATTGTCAATGTTGTCGTAGAATTAGTGGGGTTCCAGTATTGTTAATTGCGTGTTATTTGCTGTGACGATTGAACGTGGAGCAGAATGATCGACAAGAATCATGGTCAAGGCTCTCGGATGTAGATCTCTCTTATGATGGGCATTTTGATGGGATCTAGAGCGACCAAACATTAGGATGATTGGCCCAACTTTGGAGAAGTCAAGTCGTACAGACTCTAGGTTGCTGGAAGCCAACTGTACGAGAAACACACCGACCTTTGAAATGCTTGAATACGGTGGCGCTTCTAGATGGAAGGTTAAAGCGATGTTGGATGCCAGTCTCACAACGACTGATATGTTTGTGGAATTTGCTGGTGCGCTAAATGTTACTTTTGTCTCTTTATGTAACGAAATTCAAGGGCAGAGCTGAAGTTGGAGCTGGAGCCTAGATTTTCACCAAACAATCCTTTGACGAGTGATTTTTGAGCAGTGTGTTCGGGGATGGCAAGTGATACCGCAAGGAAAATAGCCGTCATGACACCTCCGAACGGCTATCCTTAAGATAGAAAATCTAGAGGTTTCTAATCTCCGCACATCGTGGAGACAGCTGGTTGTTTGACCTTGGTAGCATCGTGTTGCATGATACCATAGGAATGAGATAAAAATAAAAATAGGGGATCTTTCACCGATGGAGCTACTCAAGTACTCACCTCACCGACTCCGTTAAAGTTCCTGGATCAGTAGAAAGTTCCTCAGATGTCGGGGTACAACGGGAAGTACATCAGCTCAATGTCTTGCCTTTGTGAGGGATTCTAATGACAGAAAGACCGAAAAGAGAAGGAAAGAAGGAAGGAACGGGAGAACGCTTAAGTACACAAATGTCTTGCTCTATGCGGGTAAAACATGACCCAGTCAAACCCAAAAAGTTCAACAGCAACATAGTACAAAGAAAGCCATTCAGCGGTAGGCGTAAGATCCCGCAGCAGCCCGTGATGAGGACTCGAGGCTGCAAGCCACTCCGGCATCTCTTGCTATGGTTCCGGTATCATAATAGTTGGCACATACATGAAGACTGATCATGAATCTTATTCTGAATCATCGTTTCTGACGCTTGCAAACCCGGCACTATCGATCGCAGGCATGCTCGATCGACTTTGCCTGGTCGAGAGATATGAATCATCCTTGAGGCTCTGGAGCAGCATGTCACTGGTGAAGGTCCATAGGCCGTTGATGTAACCCTTCGGAGCTCAAATCTAGGTAATTCTCGATGCATTCAGACCGCGATTTCGACAGACGTGGCATGTATGTTACCAGGTTGAGCAAGGAGCCCCCTGGCGGTGTTCTGTTTTGTTCCGCCATTAACGGGTTCAACGGGCAGCTCCCCAATCTACAGGAGATCAGACACAACAGCTCGAAGCTAGGCGGGCACGAGACGAAGAGATACAATGCCACACCCGAAAGGCTGGATGGCTTGAGCAAGCGAAGGAGGAGCTAGCTACCCGGGTTACTGAAAATAATCATGGTGATGACGGACGGTATCTTATTTTACGCTGGCCTGCAAATAAGAATGAGATATACAGTAGTAAGCTGAGGATGAGTGACGAAATCCTCCTCGTGTTTGGTGGTGCGTAAGATAGATTTGATGATAATGGGATAATGGGGAGAAAGTATCCGGTTTCTTACTCTCCCGTGTTCGATTTATTTATTTGGAAGTTGAAGCACACCGCGATGCGATGCGATGCACCACAATAGGTAAATTATGGCATCAGGCACCAGTATTCCATGGGTTGTCTACTGCCTCCCTCCGCATGGCTCACAGCCAACCAGCTAAGCGACGATGAAGGGGGCGGTCTGACATATTATTGCTATTATTGTTCCTGCTGTTGCTACTGTGGTTATTATTGCTCTTACTGCGATTATTATTACTGTTATCATTGTTGCCATTGTTATTCGTGTGATTATTTTTGTTACTGTTATTATTATGATTGCGGTTGTTATTATTGTTGAGACACAAGGAAATCCAAGAGCTGCAATGCCTCGAGATGCAATGAGCGCATGGGTGGCAGCCTAGTGGCAGGGGATGGGATGCTGGCGTCGACAGGGTCAAAATAAGGTAGGATGATCAATACTCCCTTCAGCACTAGTGGAATCTGGGGTTCAAATGTGCTACAGACGGTATGTTCCATCCATCTTCCCCAATCTTCCCAAGGATCATCCACCCATCCATCCACCAAGAGATCGAAAAGAAGGCTATGATAAAGATTGTCCCTTCGATGGTCTCTTCGCTGGTCGCTTCGGGAGGAGGGAAGAGGGTTTCATTGCCATGTCTCGCCATGCAATGCATCATGTCTGACAATTCCCAGACATTTAAAATGAAGAATTCATGTTTCCTCCTCCGTCCAGCTAGTTTGTCTCTTAGTTTGGACCGTGAGGTTTGAAGATTCGGTCTGTTAGGGATCTAGAACGTGCTATAGGACCAATCCCTATTGGGCCAAAATAGACGATGGTACATTTCAACGCCGTGATGGAATGGCAAGCAAACATCAAACAGCTCCAATTCAAACATGAGAGCAGCGGTAGGATCGCCATGGGAGGAGGAGCAAGCTTATATTCAGAATGAGACCATGTCGGTGATCACGATCACGCTCTTATGTTTCCATGAGTTACATGAGAGGACGCTTAAGCGCAGCTGAACACTGGATATCGAATCAGGCAGGTCGGAGGTAGTTATTTATAGCACCCTTTTAATTGCCTAGACTAAGATTTCATTGAGAATGAAGCACTTTATCCGCAACTGCTTAACGCTCTTCGATCATGATAATCAGTAAGTCGTACTCGACCAAGTCCTGGACTGTACGGCTGGCAAGGAAGAGACAAGGATGCGAGGAGGTCCCCGAGGAGCTTAAAGACGCCAATCACGGCGCAAATGCTGGTCGATGCATCGTCGTCGCTTAAGAAGAAACCCCTACAGAATCCTGATTTCATTTCGTTCATTCGGCTCGATTCCTTTTTCTTTTTCTTTTCCCTGTGAATAAGCATGCCGCTTAGCGCTCAGGTGGCGCGCTCATCTCTCCCTGCGAATGATAGCACTGCAATTCCTCGCAGTGAGCTTGCAGCTAAGACCGATCAAATAAGTATTGTCCAGATTGCATGCACTCACCCTGGTACTTGAAAATCAAATAGTCTCTGCTACTAAGTTATCCGAAAATGGAGGCGGGACCGAAGGATGAGATAGGGATAAGCCGAAGAATAGATTAATTATTTGAAGGGAACTGGCGATGCACCAGGATTGAAGGGAGACCAGAGAGCTCCTTTTGGACCATTACATGCGAAAGCGAAAGCAAATGCAAATGCAAATGCATCTGCAATATCCTACCTGCACCCAGCATTCGCTTCCATCTTGATTCGACCCCTAAAATCCCTTTCTCCTTGTTTTCCTTTTCCCTTTCTTCTCGTGGATGATATGTTTTCTTCTGGATTCACCCTTCCGCCCGACTGCCGTGAGAAGGGAAGCTAGAGAGGAGGGCCCGTCTTTGGACCTCCATATCCGAGCCAGACTCATTCGCCCACTAGTGAGCGACCAGGCCGGAGAATTCCAGCAGGTCGAGATTTTTTCGATGGCCGCTTCTCAAGCTGACAGGCTCGCTCCGAGGTTAGAGGAGGTCTCGGCCGCCATGGCACCCTGCCATCCATGGACACTTGCATACAGAGCGCCCACCACCAGTGCTGATCGAGTATCCCTGCAGCTGCATACCGTACCATGGGGAGGGGATGGCCTCTTCCATGTCGGACCGGGTAAAGCACGAAAAATCGAGATCAAGCTCCAAATAGACCAGTGGTAGTATGACCTCGATGCGCAAGAAGCTGAGTACACCGAGCGTAGGGTACCAAGCCGCTGGGATCGCTTCGGATCCAAGTTTTGCTTCTGTGTACGTTTGTGAGCGCGGATGGGGAAAAGGGAAGCCAGGCAGGTAATTGTAACCTGCATCGGAGGAAAAGCAGAAGGCAGCCAGCCAGCCCCAAAGCTGCACGGTCCGGTGTCGAGTGATTCCAGTCGGGGAAAAGGACATGGTGGAATGAAAGAAAGATTCGGTGCTACGTGCGCTAGGACGAAAGGGTAGGGTTGATCGATTCAGAGATGATTGCTCTTCTCAGATTCCTTGACCGGAGGAGGTTAAGGGTACGAGGAAAGCACGTAATGGATAAGAATCATCAGCAGAGGGAGGGATGGATGGAAGCCTTGATCGTCTCGTTTATCTGGTGATTAATTAATGAATCTTAAAATAATGCACTGCTTTGACTTAGTCATCGCATCGCAGAGTCGAGGAGGAATGGACATAAATATTGATCATATGAAATCAGGACATTCGTGTATTGCAAAGCCAACCAGGCAAGCCGTCGTTCCCCGACAACTCCAGATGAACCATCTTAGCAAAGCTGGATTTTCCTTTTTTACGTGCAAGGGCGTGCGATAAAGGGCCATGGCGATCCTGGGACTTGGATCATTTTCGATGGCCATCTGGGGAGGGCTGCATCGCTCGCTCCCTTCGCTCGCTCTCACCCACATGGCGTAAGCGTCTGGAAAGGAGCCTTAAAGCTAAGCCTTGCTAGCCTTATACACTAGTCCAGGACAGAGGACAGTCCATACTACTACTACTCCTACTACTCCTACTCCTACTACTACTACTCCTACTCCTACTACTACTACTACTACTACTACTACTACTACTACTACTACTACTCCTCCTACTCCTACTCCTCCTCCTACTACTGTACGTCTTTTTGACCCCCTCCCCTCCCCTCCTCTCTCCTCCTCCTCTGCCCCCCGAATCGAAAGTAGATTCGAACACACAGACGCACCCCAGTACTGAAAGCCATCATCCCACATCCACCCACACCCACATCTTACATACCACCCTTATTCCGCTGCCACGCTTTTCCGCCTCGAGTCGAGAGAAGATATAAACACACCCCCCCTCGTCCTTAGAAAACCCCCCACCCCCAAACCCAAGCATCGAAATCCCAGCTAAAAAAAAATATTACCTCAGGGAAGCACACAGACCAAGTTCCCACAAAGCGAATAAGCTACATATATCGACAGACGCCTCCCCGGCCGCCATCCAGGTGATCGACGCTCCAACTCCACTTCCCATAAACCCATTCCACCATACCATTCCTCTCTCCCAAAGCCAAGTCTGACCTCGATCTCCTACCACAACCCACATCCACATCATATCCCAAGCTAGAAATCTTCACGCGTCTACCAAATACGGAATCATTTAATTACACTCTTACACGCACGCGACAAAGAATCCTCCCTCGACACCCATTCCCTCCCCCTCCCCCCCCTCCTCCTCCTCCACACCCACTCCAACCAGCCACCGTGGACTTCGCAATCATTTTCTATCATGGAGACCGCCCAGAGCTTTACAGCTCGAAGGGGAGCAGCGTCCAGTCTTCCGACCTTCCAGCTCCCTCCACCAGACCATCTCTCCGCCATACACAGCAAATACCCAGCCTACACGCCGACAAGCACCACACAATCGATCCCAGCAGTCGCCAGCAGTGTCCTGACCCCTCCAGCGCCCGTCCCAAATGATGGTCTCAGCCCATTACCATCCAGTGTCAATAGTGGCAGCTCGGGAAGCTCGAATGCGAGCGCTCCTCCTTACCAACCTCTGAATTACTGGGGGCCTCCACAACATCAATCGTACACGTACAGCGCCCCTCCGCCCCTCTCCACCTCCTTTGCGCCGCAGCAGACCTTCATGGGAGGGCGGCCGCTGTACTCACCGTCCATGAACAACTACTCGAATCGAAATCCCAACTCCCCCAGCGTCAGCGACGGACTCCCCCCACCACCCTTCGACCTCAGTGTTTCTTCATTTCCCACTTCCATGTCCATGTCTGGGTCAACAGGAGGCCAACAAAACTTACCAAGTTTAGCATCATCGCAACAGCAGCAGCAGCGCCAGCAGCAGTTAAGTAACAATCCTCTAAATTCTCAACAGCCGACCTCCCAAGCACCCCAGCAAGGCTCCATTCATGCAGACAGCAACTATGGTGGAAGACCGCCTCCCACACCCACTTACTTTACCCCGTCCTCGACTCCACAACAACCGTCATTCCCCGCATACGCACAGCAAACTCCCACGCAATCCCCTAGCTCGTCGTCGGCGCCTGCACATCGAATATCGCCAGTATCCCCGCCAAATCATGCGTCGATGTCTGCCCCCCCGCAGAGCTACCACCACACACGGTCACCACCATACAGTTACATCCCCGCAATGGGTCCCATCATGTCCAATGTGCATAGTCCCGGAAACCAGATGGCCCTAGTGGGGGGGTTGAATGTGCAATACTCCTCCCAACATGGCCTGGGTGGTCCGCAAATATTTAGTCCTCATCAAGGCCAGCAGCAGCAGCAGCAAAACGATCGCCCGTTCAAATGCGACCAGTGCCCCCAATCATTCAACCGCAACCATGATCTGAAGCGACATAAGCGCATCCACCTCGCAGTCAAGCCCTTCCCCTGCGGCCATTGTGAAAAGAGTTTCTCGCGGAAGGATGCATTGAAGGTTCGTCTCTTAGTAATTGGAACGGAGGCAGAATGCTGATCTAGTTGAACAGAGACATATTCTGGTCAAGGGATGCGGAAAGAGTCCTACTAACGGATCATCAAATCAGAACGGGGGCAGCCAATCTCCAGTCGATAAATCAGAGGTCATGAGCGATTCGACGGACGACAGTCCAGAAATGTCGAAGAAGGAGTTCTGATCATGCCACTAAGCGTGTCCGGTATTTCATAGATTTACCTGCACCTACACGCACTCGAAATTAATTCGTTTAGGCAGGGGCTCAACCAGAGACCGGCGTTGAGTGAGGGTTCTTATTTTGCGATCAGAATCGGAAGTGCTCCAATACCAACGGCGTTTTGTGCTATACTATTTTGCGTTTTCATCAGCGGGGAATCAAAATGGAGGTTGATACGGGTGTGAGAAGGTATTGGTTGAGGTGAGGGGAAATAATGATGGGATATAGGTTCCGGAGTGAAAAGTCTGTTTTGGCAATTATTATCTCTTTTTCTCTTGGGCTCCGGTCCTCATTCTGCGTAGGAGACATATCAGGGTGTTTCTTCTGATTGATAGAAGGGCGAGGGCACGCGATTTGCTGCGGATCTCTCGCGTTTGCATTGACTTGCAAAGGGGCTGTTTTTTGAATCATACCAAGGGCAGTATTTTATCGATGATATCCGACGATCTAGACATGATCAATGGCGCTTTTGATCCCCTTATTGTACAAACCAATGTATTATTTGATTCTTGACCGAAGAAAGAAAAGAAGAAGACAAGGCTCGGGAGAAAAGTGAGCAGGGGTAATTTGGTTGTAATTTGATTTTTGAGAAAAAAACTTCCAGGTGCAGATGATCGACATTTCGAAAGGGAAGTGCTGGCAAAAATACTTGGGCTGCCGCTGTGCGTATGTAACGCGGGGTGAAAAATGAGAACTGATGACGATGACAAATGTGTCAGGATCATTGGCATGAAAGAAGGGCAGGAAGGATTTATATATACCTCCATACCTCCATTCTACAACCAAGGATGATGTGATGCACATTGCCGTTGCGCTACCATGTTCTCCACAATATATATTCCCTGTATTCTGATCTCCCGACGGCACTGGTGGTTTCGAATCTCCTCTTTGGAGAAATGGGGGATGTAGATCTCGGAAGGAATCTTTGACGGACATAACGAGATGGGAACAAATCGGAAGGATGGGGGGGGGCAAAGGATAAAAGGGAAGGGGGAGGGGGAAACGTGCAGCAGCTGTCGTCATAATTATAGGTACAGCTAGCTCCAGAGATTCCGTAGGGTGGCTTGCATGACAACCAAACGCCCCTTTCAAGCCTCCAGACCCAGCAGCTTGGGAGGCGTGGAATCGTCCCAGAAACTCCACGCGGATCATGATTATAATTCTTTTGGGAACTCGGGAATAGCTCCTGCCAAGGCTGCCAGCACCCTCCCTGCTCACAGGGGTCCTCCACCAATGGTCCTATACTTGCTCTCTTCACGCGGCCTTTCCTTACCATAGGAATTCCTCATAAGATATTAATACTTAATTATCAATACTATTCTTCTACTTTTACTTTAAAGCAGTTAAAACCAAAGGTCTTATATATATAATTAAATTTCTTATGTCATTATTCATTATTTTATTTCTGGAAAGAAAAAGTATAAAGATGTAACATTTTACTTCATACTTATGAAGAAAAAACCAATTGAAAAGTATTATCTTAAGGTTCCTGGCTTTTATAAAAAGCAAGAATCAAAAGGCTTGTATGTGATATAAAAGCCTATAATAAACGTAAACAAATAATATTCAAAGTAAGGATCTCTCTTAGCCCAGCACTGTTACGCATCTCCCCTGCAGGTTGGAACTACCTGGAGTACGAGTACGCCAGTAAAAATGATAACAAGCCACATTTCTCAATGCTGGAAGGCAAGCAGGTAAGCCTGGTAAGGTAGGTAGGGAAGAAGTACAGGGCAGGACATGGCATGGGAGGCAGGGTTTAGTTGCCGTCTTAGCCGTAGCTAGGGCATAAGTGCCGGTCAAGGGGGAGGTGTGCAGTACGTGGCGTAGGGGCGATGAACCGTTCTCCTGGGAATTTTGAGAGAGGGGTGATGGATGTGTCGGATTGTGGGCAAGGGTTTAAGGTAACGTTGCGAAGAGGGTTGTGAAATTCGAAGACGAAGGAATAGAGAAGCTGCTCTATGTCGAGTGTTTTTCGACACCTCTTTCAGCAATGAACATCAAAACCCGGATTGTTCAATTTTCTCATCAACAGATCGATCACACACAAAGGATCGTCCTTTGCAAGGCTTGCGAGGGGTATCATTCTGTGTGACCTCCTTTCTCGATACGCCTGCGGCTGCTTCTATCCCTAGTTTCAGACGCCTCGAGGGGTTCTCCTGTTGGATCGATATTCAGACGAGAGAGGTATGCCAATGGAATGAATTGTGTTTTCGAGGAAGTGCCGGATGGACAGTGCGTTAATGGAAAACATTGCCGGCAGGGAGTTAATGTCTGAATTGCAAGACAATGAAAGGGAAATGGAAATGGAAATTTTGCTGAAGCGTCAAGCGCAACCACTTTAGGGACCTTTTCAGGCTTCTTTTCCCCCTTCGACTTTGTTCTATTATATCACAAACAACTAATCTCCAGGTGTGTCGAAGCTGCCAAAACACAATGTTCCTCGAACAAATACTAGTGATCAGCCTCACTTGAGAATGACATTAACACCGAAAGTACCTTCCAAACCACGACAAGATGCCTCCGACATGAGGTACAGTACAATAAGAAAAAAGCTTGCGCAAGAAGGAGGACCTAGATCACGGCTCGAGGTCACTTGTTCATTTTCGAGCCAAGAATTGCTGGCCCAGCAAGATAGGAGAGGTACAGTACCCATTGATAAAGGTCTTGCGAGATGCAATGTACCCGCCACTCTCTTGTTCTGGGAGGACCTACTGGCCAATACATCAAGGAAGTGGGAAAACTGTTCCGATACTATCTCATTGAATTCTTTTCCTGAAAGCATAGTTGCTGGTCCTGCCATATTTTCGCTGGAAAATTAACGATCCCCATATCTGTACTCCAAACAAAAGGAATAACCCACTCCAAATACGAAAATTCGCCCGAACACATGCTTATATTTCCCTTCATCTTCAAGGCACTTGCCTGACCTGCAAAGTCTGAATCTTTCAGGTGCTCCTTTCTGCGTGCAAAATTCTCCGTCTTTGAAGAGGAAATGGTGAGGCTGAATGAAGTAAGGGCAAAAAGCCAAAAAAAATTTGAATCCAAGGTGTCTCAGACTTGCATTCTCCTCGAATAAAAAGCATTTTCCATGCTCTCGATCAAGACTGGCGCAGGTTGGCCATCCCTGGCGTCAAAAGTTCTTGTAGCGTGGCACATTCCATCTAGATATGACCTCGAAATCTCCAGTGAAGTTTTTGCCCAACTGAACACAATATATATCACAGAGGGGACAGGTTCAACCATGCCAGAACCCAGTACTGAGTCCAGTAGTCTCTTCAGCCGAAAGTCACGGAAATGGATCTTCCCCGTCTTATGGCTCGCTCTGGTCATATGGTTTGTCAGAACAGCTTTTTATAATTCTCGCCGCCCATCCGAAGATGATTCTACCAGCTTTACAGAGCCAATTCCAATTCTTTCAACTACTGGTCACGATACTACTTCCCCACCTCCTCCTCCTCCTATCACAACAAGACCACAATATGCAGCTGCGAACATCAGCACAAGCAACAAAGTAGCAGTCATCATCGAGACGCGCAAGTCAGGAAATATCGTTCCTCTAATCCTCCATTTCAGCGCTGTTCTCGGTCCCACTTGGCCTCTGATAATCTACACGGCAGCTGAAAATTTCGGTTCCTTCTCCACCTCAGCCTCTCTTCTTCGACATCAGCGCAGCGGTCGAATCGTCGTCCGCTCTCTCGCAGAAGGAGTATATTTTTCCAACTGGGACTCTGTATCCCAATTCCTCACTTCGCCTTGGCTATGGAACGATTTAGCGCCTGCGGAGAATATACTTCTGTTCCAAAGTGATAGCATTTTGTGTGCGAATGCGGTGAGGAGTGTCGATGACTTTTTTGAGTACGATTTGATTGGTGCGCCCATAGAGCCGAGATGGGGTGTGGGTTATAACGGGGGCTTGAGCTTGAGGAAGAGAAGTACGATTTTGAGGGTTCTGGATGAATGGAAATGGGAGAACAACCCGCAGCCTCATCCTGAGGATCAATGGTTTTATGCTAGGCAAGTCATATGAGGAGAAAGAGAGAGGAGAATGCCAGACTAACAGGCAACAGGATGAGAGATCTTGAGCAGGCCGAGATTGAAGAAGGTATTGAAGACGGGATTAATTTACCTTCTATGGAAATTGCAAGGACATTCGCTGTTGAGACAATTGATTTTCCTCATCCGTTAGGTTCGTATACCTTTCGCCCTCCGCGGGAATGATTATTTGGCTTGAAAGCTCATGATTATAGGTCTTCATCAGCCGACACGGTTTATCCCGAATCACATGGTTCCTTTGGATGAATGGTGTCCGGAATATAGATTAGCAACAACGGAACGTATTGGGTGACGTTCCAGACGAGTCAGGAGATTTGGAATATAGTTTTTGCTTGTCCTTCGGATCAAAGGAAGGTAATCTCTGAGGATAATCAAATGTGCATAAATCTTCCCATTGGGCTTCGCTCAAGCCTGCCTGAAATAGTC
This sequence comes from Chlorencoelia australis, assembly GCA_003988815.1. Taxonomy (NCBI): domain Eukaryota; kingdom Fungi; phylum Ascomycota; class Leotiomycetes; order Helotiales; family Cenangiaceae; genus Chlorencoelia; species Chlorencoelia australis. The sequence goes on from QYAN01000078.1 coordinate 140,772, forward strand.
AGATGTTCTAGAAATAGGAATAGGGCAAAATGTGAAGGAAAGTGATAATTTAGTCAATTTCTGCAGATCAAAGCAAGTCTATGTGTGGTCTTATCTCTGACGGATCATCCACTACACAGAAGATGATAAAGTCTAGACAAAGAAAGTATATTTTGAAGATACATCATCAGGAAGCAGCACCCAGGCCTCAAGAATATGCAAAGCAGAAGCTTGATCTGGTACAAGTAAAACATTTTTCGCTCAAGACCCTGTCCCTAACGCGACCTCCAGTGTAATGAAGGCGGTAGCAATAATACAGCCTAGTAGCTTTGTAGCAGTGGGTTGAAATATCCCATCTGTGGTTGGCTGTGCCTCCTTATGTGACGCCTTTTCTGTTGACTCGAGCTCCTCGTCATCCACAGGTCCACCCTCTGCATCCCCGAACAATGGCGCAGTTTTGGAATACTGAGGCGCCGACTGGCCATAGAAGTTGTAGCACCAAGTACTCGTCACAACAACGCCCCCGCCAGCCATTTTCCATGCTGTAAAAGTGGATGCTCGCAATTCCGGCAATATAATGAACTGGCTCACTGCTATGGTAACTAGAGAAGCTGCCGTCCCTATGAGTTTCAATATGTTGTCTTTAGTTCGAAGGACCACTGCAACAACAAGTCCAGTTCCGGCGGTAACTAATCCCATCCCCAAAACTGATGGAGCTATTTCGAGAAGGCTTGATTGGTGTGCCATATTCTTGGGCTGATCGACGAATGCCATGAGAGGATACGACCCTATGGCGAAGACTATTCCCCAGATGTAAAGATACGATTGCGATTCCCAGAAGTCTCCTGTGATTAGAAGCTCATTATTAGTTTTCCCCAACTAAATAAAAAAGTGTGAGAGGTTGGAATAGCTGATAGATTTCAACATGTTTCAAGGTCTAGAATACCTAAAGCATTCAAGTTCCTAATACGAATGATGTCTGAGAAGTTGGGTACATACCGGTCTTGGTAGATGTTTCTGTGACAATGCTTGCTAAAGCAGAGAGACAAGCAATGCTAAAGCCTGCAATTGGAGCAAGATACCATGTCGTTGGGTGTTCTGCAGACCGCTTAATCTTGGAAGGGATGTTGAACAAAACAAGGCCAATGCACAGGCACAGCAGGGAAATCCAAGCATATACATTGCGTTGTCGTTTGATTATGAAATGGTGCAGAATGCCAGTTGTGGGCAGCTTCGCTAGCACGCAGACTTGAAGCAGACTTGGAGTGGTAAGGGGAAGGACGGTATAATATATGAGATTGTTGATGAGATACAGAACTGCCGGTAATGCGAACTTGAGAGTCTTTTGGAAATCAAAGTCTCCTTGGACACCGTTAATGATCTTGCTTATGATAGACCGGAATGAGTTGTTCTCCGCTCGGCTCAGGAATATAATGGCAATCGTAAGCTTCAAAAGGTCCGATATAAGGGCGACAAGTGAGGCCGAGATTTGTGGATATGTATGGAATGTGTAATAAGCATAATTCGCGCGAATGGTCTCGCAGGATATATAGAGGACAAGTAGAAAAGTTGATGAAAGAGGCATTTCTGAAGAGGGAGTGGTTGCGTGTACCATGGCATAGATCTCCATGGAGGTTTTGGGGTTTGCAAGGGGAGAAGAAAAAGAAAGCAGGCGATTTAGCCACACACATGCAAGGAGTACAACATTATTCCTTAAAAGAATGCAAGCGTATTCATGCAAGGTTTCTGATCAAAAAGAAAATAAATACAATAGACTTTCTACAATAACAATCATTTGTCAAAGAACTGGTCTCCTGTATATCACTCGAACAGTTAGGTGCCTCTCTTCACGATGTTCCAAGTCATCCATTGGATCAACTGGAAAAGCATATTTGCTCTGACGCTATGCTTGATGGGAATCCACTTCCTCTTTCTAAGTGATGCACACTTCGTTAGCAAAATCCCTCTTCCTTCACTCCCCCCAACCCCGGCGCTCGATACTACTACCCCCCCTGATGCTGTACACCACGAAAAGCTACCTCACGTCAAGCTGCCATCACCAAAGCCACTTATTGAAGTAGCGGACGATGAGAAGCCGCACATTTCTGATGCATCAGACCTGGAGCACGACGCACCTATCATTGATGATGACGGTGAAGAAGTTGAAGAATACGTTGCTATTTGTATGGCAGTAAAAGACCAACATCTAGATCTCCCAGAATTCTTTGTACACCATTACCACCATCTTGGCATTCGACGATTTTATATCATGGACGATGGCTCAGAACCTCCACTCTCGACTTTCAAGGATTATGGGGTGCCTAAAAAGTCCTTGACTTTCGAGTTCCAAGATCAAAATGCGCGTGCTCCGTAAGTTTCTCTACTATCTCCCCCCCCCATATTCCATCGCTGATTCTTTTTACACTAGTGGACACTCACAACAACTTGCCCTCTATAATAACTGCATCCAGAAATGGGGCAGTCTCCACACTTGGATGGCCTTCATAGATGGCGACGAGTTTTTTGAAACGACATCCAAAGAAACATTGAACGAGATTCTCCGCCCTCTGGAAAAGGACGAGGGGGTTGGCGCCCTCGGAGTCAACTGGCAGATGCATACATCCGGTGGCCTCTTAACACGTCCGAAGTCAGCGCGTAAAAGCTTTACAACTTGCATCTGGGATGATCCAGAGCATGAGGGTGAGAATTCGAACAACACTCATGTCAAATCGATTGTCAAGACGTCTAAGTACGAAAGGCCTAAGAACCCGCACTTGTATTTTCTGAAGGACGGTGCGCAAACAGTGGGCGAAAATGGAGACGTCATTGACTCGGAAGCATTCCGAAGGCCTATCACAAGAGACCGCATTGCACTGCACCACTATGCTGGTAAAAGCTGGGCGGAGTACGAGGAGAAGATGCTCAGGGGGAACGCAATGAATGATCCCAAAGGCCTTGATTTTTGGAATTCGTTAGAGCATATTCTTCCAAGAGTGAACTGCACCTCAATGGCTAAATGGAATCCTTGAGTATGGTATTGTCGTGTTTCCTAGAGGAGACTGGCTAAATCCATATTCGCGGAGGAGGGAGTAAAGAATCTTGCCAGGATCTATCTACATGAGGTAGATGAATAGAAAGGAATATTTATTTGATATGAATATGCCGTATCAAATGGAAGGGATGTGTCTATATAGATATAGGTATATGTGTGTAGGGAGGGTGGGGAAGGAAATTTTGAAACAGCCTGATGGAAAGCCGCCGGTGATTCAAGAGCTGCGCTTACATATTAACCTTCACCTAAGGTGCTCGTAGAATCACATGATTATGTAAACCTAGCACATCATGCGAGCCGCTCCAGGAGTTGTCAATGTGGAATTTGCTTCTGAAATCAGGACGAAGTTCCTAGAAAAAGACGTCAAACGAAAGTCTATGAGCGTACTGGCAGCTCAACAGCAGACTACAGAAAAGCCTTGACCACAGCGGCTAGATGGGTCGGATCCTCAAATGCATGCCAATGTCCCACGCCTTCAAGTACTTGAACCTTTGTATCTTTGATGGCCTTACTATAATTTTCGCACACTGCAACTGGTGAAACCTCGTCTTCACTACCTGTGATTATCAAGGTCCGGGCCTTGATATATTCAAGTGGAACCTCCTTACTCCACCCTGCCAACGCCGTACACCCCTTTGCATAACCCTCAGGATCCTGGCCGAGTAAACTCATCCGAACGGCAGCAATGGCCAGAGGGTTAGAGCGCTGTGACTTGGACGAGGTGCTAGCTGAAATAATGGCATCCACAACAGCAGCTATTCCTTGGCCTCGCACAGTAGCTGCGCGGGCGATAGAGCCTTTTTGACCTGCCTCGGGGAATGGCGAAGGCGGTGGACCAATTAGAATAAGCTTCTTCACCAGCTCGGGGTTCTGTAATGCGAGCTGTAAGGCAATAAAGCAGCCCATGCTATGCGCAATAACGGTGGCACCAGAAACGGAGGCTTGTTTTGCTACGTTAGCAAAGTCGATTGCGTAGGAAGCGATAGATATAACTGATGCAGCAGAAGTCGGGGACAGTCCGTGGCCTTCCAAGTCAAGGAGGTGAAGGGAATGAGAAGATTCGAGATCAAGAGAGCGGATTAGGGGGGTAAAGTAATCAGACGTTCCGCCCAAGCCATGAACGAAGATGATAGGGAAGTTAGAGGCCTTTCCGAGGTGTCTGTAGTAGAGTTGCTTATTTCCAACGCCGGTGAGGCCAACGCCTCCGTTCGTCTTGGCCAAATTGGCTATTGGGATGTGGGTGGACTTTTGGACGCGTTGAATGATCTGATTTGTTGAAGCAGCAACGGCGATGGAGTTAGAGAGTGAGCCCAAGCCAGTTACTGTTATCTTAACAACATCTCCTGGCTTCAACCAAACAGGCGGTTTCTGGCCTGGTGAGATTCGGGAAGTTAGCGGATGCCTCATCGTGAGAAACGAAGGAGAAGATTGATAGGGAGAAGAAATAAAGAGAGCCGAATACCGACCAAAACCAACACCTGCGGGTGTACCAGTAGCCAGAACATCACCTGGTTGGAGTGTCTGGCCTTCGGAGAGCGTCTTGACGAGGAACGGGATTGAGAATATAAGATTTTCTGTGGTAGAATCTTGTCTTAGATCCCCATTAACATGTGTTTGAACTCGCAGAGTCTGGGGCAGCTTGTTTGCTGGTACAGCAATTGGACCCTAGGGGAAAAGGTCAATCAATGCCAATGATGGAAAGTAAAAGATCTCAACATACCATAGGACAAAATGTGTCAGCTGATTTCCCAATGTAGAATTGTTTGTGATCTCTCTGTCGCTCTCTCGCCGTTACATCCTATAACATCAAGGAAAGTCAGTCATCCAGGATGTCTCAAGAAGTCAATCAGAGGAGAGATTCCTATTTTCGAGAGGACAGAGGACTGCCTAGCTGTATGCAAGCTCCAGTATCGAGACTGATATAGAAAACAAGGCCCAATATTTGACGTACATTGATGATAGTGTACCCCCAGACATGGCTCATAGCATCCTTCTCGGAAATTCTGAACCCGGACTTCCCAATAATGACACCAATTTCTCCCTCGTAGTCTAAGCTCTCTGTGAAGTGAGGGTGAGGAAAGATTGTTTCTCCGTCCGCGATGATGCTTGTACTACGCTTCGTGAAGATGACGGGATGGGTTGGTTGAGCGACCTTATCACTGGAGTCATAACCTGAGGAGTGGAACTCTAAGGCATGCTCAGCATAATTCTTTCCCACGCAGAGAATATCCCGTCCACTTATTGGGGCGAGCAATTCCACGTCCTTCAAAGGAAATGGCTCTCCAGCAGGTTTGATGCCGCTCTCGCCAATCTCAATGACTTGGTAGAGATCAGAGATTGGAGTCCCGGAAGCAAAGGCTAAAGGTAGGATGCTGGATTCCTCCAGGTTTAAATGGCCGATTCTCGACTGGGGCTGTCCCGCAGCTCGGTGATGGCAATATGCGACATAATTTGTATGTGTACTATTTACATTTATATGGTTTTGAATCACCATTTTGCGGAGGAAGAGGAGGAGGCTACTGAGACGATGAATAGTGTACGGTACAGACTGATGTATTTAAGGGGATGCAGAGCTGTGAGAGCCTTTATTCTCTATTGAAGAAATATCTACACCTAAGCTTGTCGTTGAAATTGTCTTATAATAACGAGAGGTTGTCAGCATAATACATGTACCTTAGTGGGGCAATGCCTTGATTATGAGGGCTTACTGAGCTATATAAATTTCAATTGTAGATATATATATTTTTAGTAAAATAAATTTCGCTTATAATCTATTTGCTAATAAGAGAATTCAGGTTACTATTTAAAATGCGTGAAAATATCGGCTCGGCTAGCTCTTTTTTTTTTTTTTTTGGCTATTTGAGAGAAAGCTCTCCATAGTTAAAATATTACGTTTTTACTGCTGTCGTGCTTGAGCTTAAGCTTAAGCTATGCTGCTTGTTTTCATCGACGATGGGACGGCGGTAGCTGTAGCCATTGTTGCCACAGATTTATTGAGGTATAATACCCACAAGGAACATATCCTTCCACGAGCCGTATGAGCCAACATCATCTCCAGCTGATAGTTTAATAGCAATAACGTGGAATTTTCGGACAACGCGTCTCTACTGCCTTTCCAGAATTACCGAGGCAAAGGCAAGATGACCGAGGTTGAGTGTCCATCCCACGTACGTGAAAAGGTGCCAGATTTTCACCCCTTAATTCTAATCTTAATTCTAATTTCTGTCCCAAAATGCTCAGTTTTGTTCTCCTAATAATATTTTCCGGAGTGTCTATTCTTCAGGAGTAGGGAGACCTAGCAGTGCTAGAACGAGACCATGGAGGCTTTGAGAATATGTCTGCCTATAGTCCAAAAAAAGGCACACTTAAATCTTAGAAATACAGCCACAGGAGAGGGTGGTGCAATAGTCATTAACTATCTGACCTACTTTTTCTGTGCTTCTTCGTGCCTTCATACTTTCTCCTAACAGGCATAGTGATCTCTAGGAGCTGTGAGCTCACAGGAGCGGTTTCTTAGAAGCCGTACCCTCGTTCTAGGCGCGATACTATCCTGGGAGCTGTGAGTTTCTAGGAGCCTCCTCCTAATCACTATTATCACTCAGGATCCTAGGACTACAGTTCTAGGACTTCATGGCACTTAGGAGAGATCACGTCTCCTAGGGCTTTGTTTTAGGAACTTGATCACCCTAGCGTTCATCAATTAGATAGGGCTTTGTTTTGGGGGTTATATCCTAGGCGGGCTAGGGACTTTGGTTTGGCTCTTAGGCTTACAGTGGAGATTCGTTGAAGGTGCGGTCGAATTTGCGAAGTGGCTTTTAAAAAGTTATATTTCTTAGGTACCTTTACATCTCGTACATTTTAGACAAACTGCTTACTCAGATTAAATATTTTAAAACCAACCTTAGCCTATAACAAGGGCAGGTAGAGTAAATATTTATTTGCTTGTATTTTCTCGTATGTTATTTCTCTTGTCATATTAAGATCTAGATCGCTCCAAGTTTTTAAATGCCTCCTTACATTCCTCGTTCGTGGGATCTTCCTACCATGGCCTAGGCTGTATGTCTTATTAGCATTCCTCCATCTTAAATTCGGTATGCCCATATATATAAACAACCCATCTCATTTCCTCTTTCCACACGGGCACCATTTTCTTCCCCCTTATTCTACCACTACTATACACAGATTCATTTCCTCCCAGCCTGAAACTCTCAATCGTCCACAGTTGAACGATGCCGGACCTCAAAGGCATCCTCCGAGCTTACATCCTCGCCATTTATCTTGGGATTGGAGCAGCATCGACGGTATACCAAGTTGCCGTTGGTAATTATGACACGGGAACATGCTACCACGTAGGCTGCTATAGTGATCAATTCACGACTCTAGGTTATTATTCTGTTTCGCCTGAACTTTACACAGATATTGGGATGACCTTGGAGAATTGTGCCACCCAATGTTTACAACTCAGCATGACCTTTATGGCCCTCGAAATCAACACCAACTGTTTGTGTGGTATGACGCTAGACCCAGCGAGCGTCCTTCTCCCACCGTCATATTGTAATGGATATTGCGATGGAAACACCCAACAATCATGCGGCAGTGGTCCTTGGCCTGTTGCCATGGATGTCTATGTCTGTGACCCAGCAACCGAACTAGCTACAGCAACCATGTCGACCTTGCCAACTTCGAGTTTTATACCAATACCTACCATTTTGCCAACCGTCAGTGTATCAGACGTGGACTGCTATTACCAGGGGTGTTTCACGGAAAACTATGTTTGGCTTACTGGCTATCTTGAATATGGCTTTGGATCTGGCATGAATACAATCCAGATGGACGTCACCTTCTCTCGTGCTCTTGACCGAGATGGTGGTTCAAACGGTTATATGACTCCACAAATATGCGCTACTTACTGCGTTAACCGTGGTTTTCCTATCTTTGGGCTTGAATGGGGTATTGAATGTTGGTGTGGCAATGCCTACAACAACTACGCAAATTCAACTCTCGCAGTGTGTGATTCTCCTTGTCCAGGAGACCCCTCTCAAATCTGTGGCGGAAGTACGTAGTCCCCCCCCAATCCACAACTGCTCCTTTCACGTCCTGATAATCTCCCTACACGCAATAGTTCCGAACGTAGGTGTTTATATATGTCCGAGCATAACATCCACCTCAATCTCTCTTCCCACGGCAACTGCGCAATCGAATCCTGAAACCATAGCTGGAGGAGCATGGAACAGTCTCGGATGTTGGTTAGAAACGCTGCTTGTTCAAAGTTATTTTGATTGGAAAAATCATACCTACGTCCCTGTCGTGGCAGACCATCTTTTAAATCCATCCCACTCCATTATTAACGAAAGCCAGACCCTCGAAGCATGCGCAGCATCTTGTGGTCCTACGGGTTATAACACCGCATACTTTTCAGTTTTCCAGACTACCTGTTATTGTGGTAATATAGCGCCGAACACGGGAATGCCGCTCATGGGATTTCAAACCTGTAATGCTGCATGCCCAGGCAATGCAAGCGAATTCTGTGGCAGTCCAGCAATTTATAATCCGGAAGGTCCTTGGCTCAAAGCGGCAGTCAATGTCTATCAGTTCAACTCCACCTTTGCATCATCTTCTAGCTCATCTTCAGTACCACCAACAAGCACATATTCGTCGGTTCCATGGAGTTCTAATACATGTAGGCCGACTAGTGACCCAGGCGTCCAGACGATTTGTATCTACAGTAGAGTTGGGGCTTGGTAGTGGCGTGGCCATCCTCCTAGAGGATGTTCGTTTTCATCTGCATGGACGATATTAGGAGGTTCAATGTTATGCATTTCTTTTGCATACTCATTCGTCATTCGTGCTTTGTAGGAATGGGGAGAGAGGGTTCTACTACTCTATAAATGAAATTGGATGGGAGGGTAGGGCGCTTTGTCGGTTTGGGAATGACTTAGGAGGTCTCTATGTGCAATATAATCTTTTGAAAGCCAAAGGTTTACAATCTCGTGAATAGCAAGAGGCACCTAGAACTCTAAGTCACTGCAGGTGAGAAAACCAGGGGTAAGGCCCCCGCCTAATATCACAGGTTAATCTTGAGTGCATAAAGTTGAGGATACTTTATGATTAGAATATTACTGCGTTATCAGAAGTATTAATCTCTTATGACTCCTTGATAAATCATCTGTCAACAACCTGCTGGTCCAAGTTAAGCTTAATGGTGACTTTGGAGGGGGGTTTTTTTTATCAATGAAGAAAGAGTAGAAACATAGCAGGGGATGGAGGGGGTAGTAATACATAAAATAAAGTAAAGGGAGCGTCAACTTGAGCCGGAGAAACAAAGATATATCAAAATAAATGAAAATAAATGAGAGTTAGATTAAGTACGTTTAATAGAGGCGGGAGGGAGTATTGGAATGTAGATTGGGCTAACAACGTCAAGCATCATATATAATTTGCACTTCCCCGGGACATGTAGACCTTTGCTGGTAAACAGGAATCATAAAAATCATGCTTTTGATTTCAAAAAGCCTATACAATTTCATACTTCATACAAAGTGCTCATAATGATCAAAAGAACGCTGAAAAATCAAAGCTTAGAAGCTGGTGAAGAACTTCCTACACTCGTGATTTCGTTATACAGGAGACTATACCATGTCAGCAGAGTAGAATCAGCATACCAGAGAGAGACTCACGATGTCAGGAAGTCTGCATAATCCTCCCCAGTTACCTGACCGGAAAAGTATTGAGCTGCTAAATGGTACTTGTTGCCCTTTGCACCCTTGGAAGCAAGCTCATCCGCTTGCTCCTTCAATAATTTGAGAGCATAAGCCTTGTCAACCTTCTTACCCTCACTAGTGATAACACCATGTTTAACCCATTGCCACAACTGACTACGACTGACTTCAGCGGTAGCAGCATCTTCCATCAAGTAGTTGATCGGGACACAACCGACTCCACGGAGCCATCCCTCCATATATCCAAGACCAATGTTTAGGTTCTTGCGGATGCCGTCCTCAGTGATCTTTCCAGGAACGTTCATGTTCAAAAGATCATTCTGTCCTATCTTGACATCCTCGCGGCGGATGAACATCTGATTGGGTGTTGGCATATATTTGTTGAAAACCTCGGAAGCAATGGCGGCGAGTGCGGGGTGAGCGACCCAGGTTCCATCGTGTCCAGCCTTGACCTCGCGGAGCTTGTCAGCATAGACGCCCTCCATAGCCCTGTCATTGGCAGCCTTGTCGTCTTTGATGGGAATTTGAGCAGCCATACCTCCCATGGCGTGCACTTGACGTCTGTGGCAGGTCTGAATAAGGAGCTTGACATAAGCATCCATAAATGGCACGGTCATTGTAACGGCGGATCGGTCTGGAAGAATAAAATTGGAGTTTTGGCGAAACTTCTTGATGACGCTGAAAATGTAATCCCATCGCCCGCAGTTCAAACCAGAACTGTGATCCCGAAGCTCGTAAATGATCTCGTCCATCTCGAATGCAGCAAGAATGGTTTCGATCAAGACTGTGCCTCGAATTGTCCCTCTTGGAATGGCAATGAAGTCCTGTGCAAGATTGAAGACATCATTCCATAGACGGGCCTCAAGGTGTGATTCCATCTTTGGCAGATAGAAATATGGCCCAGTTCCGCGCTTGATGAGCTCTTTCGCGTTGTGGTAGAAATATAAACCAAAATCGAAAAGACTGCCGGAGATTGGTTCTCCGTCCACGGTGAAGTGTTTCTCCTCCAAATGCCAACCCCTAGGCCGTACGATCAGTGTAGGTAATGTGCGGTCGGTTCGAAGTTTGTATTGCTTCTCTCCTTGCTTGAAGTCCACTTGTTTGCGGATAGCATCGTAGAGATTGACTTGCCCGTTGACCATGTTGTCCCAGGTCGGGGCGCTTGAATCTAGAATTCCACTCAAGTTAGCATTCGTTCCCAACGAACGCAGATGCAGTGGGCATACCTTCGAAATCTGCCATGTATGTCCAGACATTCGAGTTCAAGGCGTTCACCACCATCTTTCGATCTGTTGGCCCTGTGATTTCCACTCTGCGATCGATCAGGCCAGGGGCAGGCTTTGCTCCCCTCCACGCGTCGTTCTCTCGGATGTGTTTGGTCTCGGGGAGGAAGTCTGGAAGGGAGCCTTTGTCGAGCTCTGCCTGTCGAATAACACGACGCTGCAAAAGCTCTTTGCGGGTGGTGTTGAAGGATCGGTGGAGAAGGGCGAGGAAGGCAACGGCATCTTTGCTGAGAATCTTTTTGTTCGAATCGGTGACAGAGCCAGCAATATTGACACCCTGGAGGATGGATTCAACGGAAGCCATGTCGGAATGAAGAAATTGAGGCTCTCGAAGCTCTGATTAGAATGGGCCAAGAGAGTATTTGGTAGATGAGGAAGGGGATTGAATTGGGGGTGTTTGTGTTGGTGTTTGTGTTGGTGTTTGTGTTGGTGTTTGTGTTTCTGTATGTGAATGTGAATGTGACTGTGATGACAGGGCAGAATATATTCGTACTTGGTAAAGTGGAGAGGAATGACTACATAGAACAATAGTACCATAGCCGCTCTTCGGGCCAGAGGAGAAGCTTTCTCGGTTGCTCTTCGTAGAGTAGCGGGGAACAGATGTTTTAGCTTGCGAACGTGAATGTGGGGTTAGTGATATACCTAGGTATAGATATCCAACGTTGATCATTCATGACAAGCCTTTTTTATATATATGTAGTTAATTAATAATTCATTTATGTTTTCATGGCCATTGATATTTGTTGGCATTGTCAATACTCACGAAGATCTCTAGCAGGCAAGGGCAAGGGCAGATAATGTAGAAGATACAAGGTGAGCTCGCTCCGTTCAACAGCATTTTCGGGATGAAAGATGGCATGGTGGGATGATTACGGAACTGTACCGCTAAACCGCCAACCTCGGCACTTCTTTCTCTCCCTTTGATTTGATCCGTGTTTACCCGCATGGAATTGGGGGCTCAGTTCGCTTGTTGTCTCATTGTCTCTCATCTCAGGGTCGAGGGAGTAACTCATTGCTCTCGGTTGGATGAAAAAGAAAAGACGAAGGGGGGGAAAAACACTAAAAGAACTCAGGCAATGCCTGATGATATCAATCTTGAAGAAGCTGGCCATGGCCACACGGCTCAGAACCTCTTATCATGATGGAGGCCTCACACAACCATATACATTCTCCTGAGACCCATCTCCTAACCCCGCTCACCCCTTTCCGCTAAAGAAACATCAACATTTCACCAGCAGCTGGGGTTCTGTTCTTGCAGGTTGAGGAAGGGGGGTGGTGGCATTTGAGGAAAAGGTCATGTCGGCGCTCTGGAATGCGTGTTAGTTTGATGAATCGATAGGGGATTGGGGGCATATTTGCGTTGAAGAGTCCACCGTCGGCGTCTCGATGGCAGATCTGGAGTCAAAACCAATTTCCAAAAGAGTTCAATCAACGGCAACCCCTGAAATCCATCGAATTTGAAATCAAACAGTACTCACATTGTGACGACCTGGCACCAGGAACGCGCTTCTTGGAGGACCAGACGACGTCAATTCAGTGGCATTCTCTGAATGGCTGTAGACAAGGGAGGGGAAAGAGCGCCGAGACGCCAGGACTGTGTCCACGAGCGAGTACGAGCTGTATAGTTACACGTCAAGTAAGAAGAATAAGCTCATGGTCTCTGACGCAGGCTTCGCTTTGGAAAAAGGGAAATGGAGAATCTTAAGATCAATTTGTCGGTGAGGTAGGAAGCCGAGGGAGATTTCGAGCATTAAAACTGGGTAGAGGTTCCCGAAGCAACAACGGTATCTTGTCTGTATTCCAGTTGAATACAATCATCCTCGAGAGCTGAATATGACAAGCTTTCAAGGTCAGATTCAATGAGAGCGCTTTAGACGTGCAGAGTCACAAGCGAGAGCTCGATTGAGCACGTTGTCACAGCTAAGCTCTCTACTGTCGACCTAGCTGGTCACTGTGTTGGATCATCCTAGATGGCATTTCATAGTTCCGGAATCTTATGATGATTTTGAATTGATGGCAAATCAAAAAGAGGCTATGAGGTTGTGTCGTCTTTTGGTTGAAACTAGTTTGCAAATATCCTTGAACTATTTTGGCGGTCGTTTGCTTTATCTATGCAGGAAGATTGGGAGAGAAAGCAAAGCACCACTTGAAATTCTACTTAGTAGAGGTGTCCTTCAAATCGATGCTCAATGGCCTACTGATGAATTCTTTGTGGCACTGGCTCATATATATCCTTATTCCATTAGCGTCCTCAAGGTAGGAGTACAAGTTAGTCTGATACAGTTATAATCAAAGCTGAGCGCTACCTAAAGAAAAGAGTCAATGTTGTGGATTAATTTCATGTTTCTAGTTCATTATTGAGATGATTATACTAAAAAAAAGTATTCGTGATGTTCACCATCTCTGGGGCAGTAGTGAAATAATCCATCATGGCCTGCTTGCCCGCAATACAGACGTCAGAAAAGCTAAGCATCGAGGCTCCACCTGTCATCAGAAGAATCCATCTCTAGTGCTCAAATGCCGCTGTGTATCGCCCAAGAGCGAGACTTCCGAGGAATGTGCCGCCGAGAACCGACAGGAAATAGCCGACATTCATCGTCATGACTGCCAACATACTGAACAAATATTAGCCATGCGGAGAGAAAAGGTGGTGGTAGAGAGTTGCAACTCACAGAAGATAACCAACACCAGCGATAACGGTATCGAGACAAGCACGGATGGGATCGGTAGTAATTCTCCATGGTCGAATACTCATGCTGCGCTTCTTGACCACAACCACATCCTCCTCAATGCCATTTTCGGTGAGAGTCATCTGCTTCGCATCCGGGTCGTGAGCGATTCTCTCCGACTTGAGCTGCTTTCCAGCAACGACAATATATCGGCGGTTGAATTCAGCATCCAACCAAGCCGTCTCCTGCCACGCCTTCACTGCCAATAAACCTCGGAGAATAGTGGCCAAAATGATGATGAAGATGCAGGTTCCAGCGTAGCCTCCAACCGAAGTTGGCGTCCACGACATGGAGTAGAGCGAGGTGGTGGTGCTGGTGGTGAAGGCCATCATCAGATTGGCCATTGTCATGGAATCGGTGGTGGTAGAGTTGGAAGTCGTGCTTGACATACTTGACATATCAGACATATCTATGAATGGATGTAGCTGGATGGGAATTATTGAGCAATCGCACAGCGATGTCGATGCAGATAGATAGAGAAGCGGCTGTATGAATAGATGGGGAATATTGGGGGAGAGCGGGGAGTTATGAGAGGTCTCGATTTGGTTTGTTGGGAACACAGTCGAAGAGCTGGAGATGGATAGATAGAGAGTTGCTTAAAAGTCTCTTGAATGCCGAGTTGCCAAGGGAAGAGCGGTACAGGTCAATCAATTACTTAAGACGGGTGCAGCAGACGAATGGTTTATCAGGCAGGAGCGGAAGGGGTTTTGAGAGAATATGAGCGAGAAAGAAAGGCTGAAGGGATGATAGAAGTGAGAAGCGGAGTGGAGTTTTTGAATTACATTTAGTTTCAAGCTTGGGTCGGATATCGATGAAGATATTATTGTATTGTACTGTACCTCAAGGTATGGCGGGTAGGCGGGGTGCGGGATGCGGAATGCGCAAGTTTAAGAATGAACCTACTCTGCTTTGGGAGGGACTGATGGATGGATATGGAGGGGTGGGTGTGGTGGTTGAGCAAGTTCTTCCAAAAAAAGCGAGCGTTTGTGTTTGGGCGGCGGCAGGAAAAATGCTCGAATGTGCTCAAACTACGACGTTTTGAGCAGGCGGGTAGGCCGCTGCTTTACTCCGACTACTTTTGCTCAAATTCTGCATAGGGACGCGCTAGGTCGAGAAGCTAGGTCGAAAAGCTAGGCAGAGAAAGTAATGGGGGAAGAAGAGAAGGCAGCTTAAGGCAGCTACATGCTCATCCCAAAACGGGATAGTTGGGTAGCCGCCCAGAAAGAAGGCACCCCGGCATCCAGGCATCCCGGCATCTCAATCGCATCGCAACATCACAACCACAACCACGACCACGGCCACAAATATGAACGTCCACACTTTATTCCATTTCAGCCTCACTGCATCACTTGTAAACAACACCGAACATACATCCTGCCTCGCCATAAAACCAAACACATCTCTGGGCATTTCGCCTTCAGGATAACCCTCTTGGATGTCGTCTCGATAAGTGTAAGCTCCGTCACCCTTTTCTCCCAAGATATAATAAAATGCGACTCTCTAGTTACATTCCTACCGTCCATGGACCACTTCAGATCCATGCATTTTTCGCTTCATCGACGCTTCATCTTCCTTTGCTTTCTTTTCTTAATCCTTAAGCCAAATGATAGGCGCTTGTTTGCAATCATGGCTGGAAACATCGACCAGACTACCAAGAACATCTTCCTCCTCTGTTTATGCTTCTTCCTTAGTCTAGTCGGTTATGAGATATTGACTTACCTTCATCGATGGGTGGCTCGAACCCTGCTGCTTACTAGTTCAACATATTCTCTCGTGGCTAGGTTTCATGGCCGCCGTGTATCTTCATCTTGTTGATCTACCCCCGAGAAGAATATGCTGATCTTAACGGAATTTTAGTGATGGTAAAATTGAGTTCGTCGTGCATGCTAAATAGGGGGAACAAAGAGATTCCCCAACGATGCACAGAGGACTCCCGAGCCTGCCTGGGAGAAGGGAAGAAGAGAGTTTTGATTGATAGGCCGTATTCTAGAATGGTGAGTTAATCTGGGAAGTTCAATCCAGTCTAGGGCACGCTCCTATCGACCCTAGTCTTAATGCTTACAGGATCACTACACATCCTCGCTATCAATCTTTCATCTTGGTAAAACATTGCTAATTTTGAATAACTTATAGCGACCATTGCGACAGTTCAATGGCGTGGCACTGATCGCATGATCAAGCGGAGCGACTTGCACTGTCCCATTATCGAGAGAAATCGTACACGGACAGGTCAGGGAGATGCCTCAGCTATCTTTGCTCCGACAGGTGCAGTGGCAAGATATGCTCACTTTGTATGAATTCTCTAAGCAGCTGGATCGGGTAATTTCTGTTACCGAATTCTTACGCAATGAGGGATGCAGCATCAGTGTCCGCATCAGCATAATATTAGTACCGAAGTCTTGATTATCCTGAAGACATTAAAAGGAAAGCAACAGATTTCGCAACGAGATTGCGAAGATGATTACGACTACTGCTGAGCATACTTTGGGTGAGCTTTCGGTGGTAATTTGCGGCTTAACGGGATTTGTTTAGAAGACTAAGAATGTTGCAGCATCTATTAGTGACGAGAGGGCGGGAAGCAAGGGGATAGAGGCCTAAGAATGTAAATTTTCTTCACGGGATCCGATGTTCTGCGAAAGCCTTCGAATACGCATAGTCATGGGCAGCAGTAGAGAAAAGTAGGGACATTACATGTTCTAGAAGCTTGTTTGGAATATCAAGTATTACTTACCACCTTAATTAATGATGTTATGAGTTTGTAGCCTCGTTTCATTCATGGGATTAATTTCCTGCAAATGCATATTCCCTTCCAGCTCCGGTGGACAGTAGCATGAAATCAACCCCGACTCCTTGAACGGATCCAAGTTGACCACGCTTTCTTGCTTAGACGCATGGAATTTGTCGCACGTAGCAATCAAGGATGATACTCCGCCATACTCAAACACTCCACACCGCCCATTCCCTCCACACTGTCCCAAAATGTCCAATCCTTCGGATCATCCATCGCGTTCCCCCTATCAACCTTTTCCTGGTACTCCTGTCGACTCTTGATCGCATAATGATGCAGGGAAATTCTATCCTTCGTTGAGGGCCACCTGGCAGCATTTGGTGTGTGTTGACCATGCTCATCAACCTGCACCGTTCCCTGGCTGAGATGGGCTTGATGGACATGGTTATGGCCATTATGGTTGACCAAGCGAACAATTGACTTGAACATGCCGTTATGGCCCTTGCCATCCCAAATGCAATCGGTGAATCCCTGTCGGCATGATTTTGGCCGAGTGAGTAGACCATTTGATGTATGCGTCTGCCAACTAATAGCAATGGCTCCCACTCCTTCGTTACTTTCGTAGGTTCGCAAGAAATCGTTCAGCGTTTCTCCGCCGGTCATTTCCAAATATTCATCAGCATCAAAAAATCCCATCCACGTATGCTTGTCGCGGTACTCCCTGGCGCAGATGTTATACACATGATCTTGCATTGTACCCACGTGCTGCGTCTTGTTGAAATACTGAAAAGTAATATGCTCTCTTGGGATGCCATAATCTTTGACTTCCGACAGAGGGGGGTCGGAGCCATCATCCATAATGTAGAATCGACGAATTCCAAGGTGATGATAATGATGCACGAACCATTCCGGTAGATCGAGACTTTGATTTTTCACTGCCATGCAGATAGCCATGTATTCCTCGCCATCTTTGTCTTTGGGCGATTTTAGCGGTGGGCGCTTCTTGCCATTCGGGTTTTCTTGCTGATAGTCCGAAGCGGAGCCTTTTGAGCCTTTTGAGCCTCTACCAAGACCTATGAGGGCTTTGAATTCTTCCAGTGTGCCTGCGACTCCTTGCTTTTTTGCGTCCGTTGCATTCATATCGAGGGCAGCGGGTGGAGTCTCTCCTTCTGTTGATGATCCATCTATGGGTTCTAAGCCGACGAGAATGAAATGAAGGATTATCAGGATGGAGAAACAGCCGATGATAATTTTCCATGGCATATGTGTACCCCGGGGCTTGGTGGTGTCTCTGAATAGCATCTTCGTTACTTGGTCGTTGGATCGGCCTGCCGTTGGATGAGAGAGCAAACTTGCAATCTGGCAATCCCACGTTCTGCATTGTTGGCCTTTACATTGTTCGGTTGCCTGAAAAGCTAAAATCCCTTGATTCGAAAATTGCAGGTTGAAAAAAGCAAAGGGGAAATAAGACGGTCTCACTTCAAAGGCTTTAGATGGCGCGGGCTGAGACTGCTCATTATTGGCTTTTCCCGAAAAGGGGAACGAATAAGAAAGTCTAAAGCACTGAGATATTGGAGAAAGAAACTGTATTTCATGGATGAAACAAAGTACCCATCCTAATACAGTGTTTGAAAGTATTGAACGATGACCCTCTAACGAGCTTTATCGCAAAGCTTTCCGCAACAACCTCACGATTTGCTTATAAGAAAGATGTATATTATACGCGGTAAAAGCACTTCCTTCCATGCCTAATCCCTTCATCGCAACTTGCTTTTTAGAGGTTACCTTTCTATCCAAACTAATATTAAAAGTAGATGGATCACTAGGAGCACTAGTCTAAATATGGCTAGCGAATGTAGACAGCCTTCCCACCTACCGCTCACGTGACCCTTCGCTACATTAGTTAGCAAACTCTACTTGGACTTCCTTAATATATTATCCATCGTACACTTGTGTTCGGACACTCAAGGGGGCGGCTGAAAACTTCGACTCGTTGTGCCAGGGATCTTGTGTATATAAAGTTTGTGATGGAACTAGGCCCTCGAGGGTAATGGTCTATCCCTGGTTTTAGTTTTGTTATTAGGGATGAGAAGAAGTTACTAACCGAGGATTGAGAGGACTTTACTTTTTGAAGTCCTAGCAGACTCGTATGTTTTAGGTCTTGGTGGGTCTGTTGGACAGCCTTGAATGTTTGGAGGCTCTGGATCTGTGAAAGATGTTAAGATCTCTAGTCAAAGTTGTTTGGGACGGAAGAAAAATAACGTTCTAGGGAAGACATTGAGCTATTTATACTCTGGTATTAGAGGCTCTGACTTAGTACTCATGAAGCTTCGGAAACCCAAACATAGCTCTGGCATCAACGCCCTGCCCAGCAGCCTATTAAACTAGCGAGTCCCTTTCGAATGCCCTGCCACTTCCGGCCGTCGTGTTAGAGTAGGAGCAATTTACCAATAAGAGTCTCCTTCGTGTCTGCTTCGTACATTAGATTAAATAGCTTTCAGGAGGTAAATTAGCTTCTTTCAAGCTGGGAGCGAAACTATACATCACCACTTACCACCTCTACTTCAGCATGGTCCAGCTTTTCTGGTCGAGGAAGTTACGGCGCTATCCCAACTCCATGCATTATTTCATAGATTGTCAGTTGTTTGCGGTTCGTTGATTATAGTTGCTCAAATGCTTATAAATAAATTCTGCCCTGCTCAGTGTCCTCCTATCAGTGCTATCCGTCATGCCTATTGTCAAAAGAAGGCGTTTCGCAACTTGTGACCATCGTAACACTGAATTTAACATGTTGAAAGTGGGTAAATAGGTTAGGATCCCTAATTAGGACAGATTTCCTGATAAGACATGAGGATATCATGAGTAGATGCCCTAACGCCATGCCAGTCTCAGTATCACGTGCGTTCCCTGCTTTCATATTTAAGCTAGTCAAGTAGCCATCTAATCATCAAAATATGTGCCTACCCATGTAGCCCATACCCCTACACCACACCAGAGTGTGCCCAGCACGAGTTCTGGGCAATCCACAGAGGTCCCTATTATCTACCTGCATACTTCCCATCAATTGCCAGAGGTAGTTCTGCGGCATTCGAATTTGCTCATAGCACCCTTATGAAAAGCGGTGCTTGCTTCCGATCTTCTAGTTAATGTTTCCTTTTCAGCAGGCGGCATAGCTAGGGCAATTACGCTTGCATACAACTTGATTCAAGCTCTTAACACCTGCTAGTGAAATCGGAATTTTTCTTTTCTTATTGCCTCCCCTGTCCTAATCTTATCCCTTGTTTCATGGCACTCTGTCCTTTGCTGCCACTGGCTCTCCGTGGTTCAATATTAATGCTGGGAACCATCTGATGAGTAAACATCCTGGTCCTCTATTCCTCTCGTGAAATACATCAGAGACCACAATATACCTCCCGCCAGTAGCCTTCCTAGCAACTGCTCACCAAGGCCTACCCATGTTACCTTACCACATGGTTGGGAGATAGTAGGTAGCTCTGTCAGGGTTGCCAGGTGGCCATGAGCAGACGTTCCATGGAAACTGGACTGTCCCTGCCACGCCTGCTTACGAGCAGGAATCTAGCTCGAGTGCCCAAGGGGCGGAGAAGCCCGGACCAATCGGCCCTGTGGATTTATATGTCAAGAATGGCAAGTATTATCGTTTTTTGCGGGAGGAAGGAAAGTCCGTTGAAACCACGTTCGATGCGGGGGAAAAGGCAGCTATAATGCTAGACAATGAGCGTCAGGACTGCTGGGTGTACGTAGGGAGAACGACTGGCGTTCAGTGCTTGCTTCCTTCTGCCTGCTTCCTCTAATTAATTAGTTAGCTTACCAGTGGAATATTATAATAGAACTAGCCTCTTCGCCTCTTTTTCCATTTTCTCCTTCTTGCTTTTGCTTGCTTGCTTGCTTGGCTGCTTGCTTAGTTAGTTAATTAGGATTAGTAGAGAAATTAGTAGAATTTTTTATCTTTTATTATAATGCCTTGAAATCTAGCTAAAATTCAACACCTATAAATTAAACCTAATCTAAAAACCTATAAGTACCTATTGGGTAAAACTAACCTGCTAATTCTAGAATCTATAGATACCCATGGGTTGGGTCTAAAAATCTAGCTAAAACCCATACCAACCCAGGAAAGTGTGTTGATTTTCTCAAAGGTCAGCTCGCGAGTTCAGGCTAAATACTGCGCTCGCTTAATTGTGGATCCCACCATTCCTCATTCGGCTAATCAGTCACACCACATGTTGCCTCAAAGCCAGTGGAACAATCGTCCTTCTTCTCTTATCTCTCAACTACACCTCAACCAAGTTGACTTTCGCCAGATATCACATATTATTTTCATCCCAAATTGTCTAGCATAACCATTCGCACCTCTGACCTTCGATTACGACAATCAAAAGTCTCGTACATCTCAAGAAAATATGGGTCATCTGGTGACCTTGGCAACTTGGTTTGTATCTTCCTTGCCTTCTTCGCTAGATGACTGAAGAGTGACCGCAATATAGCTCCCTGAACCAGTGGGCCCTTGATTTTGAAGGAAACGCCCAACGTATTCTACAATCCATCAAGGAAGCCAAAGCCGGCGGTGCGTCGCTCCGCATAGGCCCTGAGCTTGAAATTACTGGATATGGCGTACGTAATTGTCTTTCTATGCTGTCTAAGCGAAGATTTTCGCGTCTCGCTCTGGCAGTGATTTCACGTAGAATGTCTGGTTTCCTAGGTTGTTATTATGTAATTTTCCGTTCGATATAGAGCTGTGCACGATTCAAACTTCGTATACGGACAAAGAAATGTAGAACTGCCGTACGCGGTCTTATTTGTATGGAAAAAACCACGACATTCTAAAAAGCCAGGCATTCTACCTGAGCCCACTGTTGGATCGAGGTACGAGAAAGAGGCCAGTGAATCACACGCGATATTATCTGCGATTCCATGAGACAATGAGCCTCAGAGGGTTTTCCCAAGTCATTTCTATGACTCTTTCCGCATCCGTTGCTGACTCCCATTTAGTGCCTCGACCACTTCCTCGAGTCTGATACGGACCTACACTCATGGGAATCTCTGGTGATGATTCTCAAAGATCCAGTATGCAAAGATATCCTCCTGGACATCGGAATGCCCGTCATGCATAAAAACGTCAAATACAATGCTAGGATCATTAGCTTCAACCAAGAGATTCTTCTCGTCAGACCGAAACTGAGTCTCGCAGGCGATGGGAACTATTATGAGATGAGGTACTTTTCACCCTGGAAAGGGGAGAGAATCGTAGAAGACTTCTACTTGCCAAGAATCGTGCAGGGGCTCACGGGTCAGAAGAAGTGTCGAATTGGAGATGCGCTCATCTCGACCCTTGACTCGTGTATGTCGAACGAGACCTGCGAAGAGCTATTCACCCCGATTTCACCAGCACTTGGAGCTGGTCTTGATGGTTCCGAGATCACGTCGAATTCTAGTGGGTCACATCATGAGCTCAGGAAATTAAACACTAGGATCGACTTGATTCGTCAACAGACGCTCAGGTCTGGTGGTATCTATCTATATTCGAACCAGCAAGGCTGTGATGGCGACAGACTATATTATGATGGGTGCGCAATGATAATTATCAACGGACGCATTGTAAGTACAATGGCTATGCCAATTCTCGTCACCGCTAACGATGATCTTATAGGTTGCACAGGGCTCACAATTTAGTCTCAACGATGTTGAGACGGTGATTGCCACCGTAGATATCGAGGAGGTTCGCAGCTATCGATCTCAAAAGTCACGAGCCCTTCAGTACGTCAATCTCCTTTGTTCCAATTTGTCTCGACTGAATAGAATATACTTGAAACAACTTCGAGCACGATAATTCTACACAATTTTCACAATTAAAAGTATATATGCTAACCAGAATTTGACGAGCAGAGCCACAAAAAGCCCCGTTTACGAACGTGTCGAGGTCAACTTTAGTCTGTCCTCGGCCTCCGAGGAGGTAGATCTTCGAGTGAAGCCTAGCCCGGAAATCGCAATCAAGTATCACCTGCCAGAGGAGGAAATTGCTTATGGCCCAGCATGCTGGCTCTGGGACTATTTGCGCAGGGCTTCGGCCGCAGGATTTTTCCTTCCCCTTTCTGGCGGCGTGGATTCGTGTGCCACGGCCGTGTTAGTGCATTCAATGTTAGTTCGTCACTCCCCTTGTGTCTTCTTTTTCCTTGGCAGTAAAATCTGCGCTAGAATCACTTGATTCTACTTGATGCTTCTCGTTTCGACTAGTATACTAACCAGATTGACGAATAGGTGTCGGCTAGTATACAAAGATGTCTTAGAGGGAAAGAATCCGCAAGTCATCAAGGACCTTCTCACCATCGTCGGAGAACCCTCTGATTCGAAGTGGCTGCCATCTTCGCCCCAGGACATCGCTTCAAGACTATTCCACACCGCATACCTTGGCATGGCAGAGAATAGTAGCAAGGATACCCGATCAAGAGCAAAGGCGCTGGCGAAGGATATTGGAGCATAGTAAGTGCCCCTATGAGAGAAATGGTTTCTTGGAACTTCTCAATTGTAACGCTAATATATATATCTTAGTCATCTAGATCTCAATATCGACACGGTCTACTATGCTGTTACAGCACTCTTCACGACCGTTACATCCTACGTACC
Organism: Chlorencoelia australis; assembly: GCA_003988815.1. Lineage (NCBI taxonomy): Eukaryota > Fungi > Ascomycota > Leotiomycetes > Helotiales > Cenangiaceae > Chlorencoelia > Chlorencoelia australis. The sequence goes on from QYAN01000078.1 coordinate 163,904, forward strand.
AAAGTACAAGATGTACGGTGGCACACCTGCCTCGAACCTTGCTCTCCAAAACATTCAAGCCCGTCTAAGAATGGTTCTAAGCTACCTCTTTGCGCAGCTCCTACCAACAGTACGCGGACGCAACAAGAACAATCCAGAGAACAAAAACCCAGGTAGCTTGCTTGTTCTAGGCTCTGCTAATGTAGACGAGAGCTTGCGCGGATATTTTACAAAATATGACTGTTCGTCTGCAGATATAAACCCCATCGGAGGGATCTCAAAGACGGATCTTAAATCCTTCATCCTCTGGGCTGCTACGAATTTCGATCTCCCTATCCTTCCTGACTTCATCTCTGCTCCACCCACTGCAGAGCTCGAACCTATCACCACCGACTACATACAATCAGATGGTAAGTTCCTCCCATCAAAGTTATGCCTCATTTGGAAAGCACAAGAAGCTGAGCAGAGCCAATTTCACTCACACCGCTCCCGAGACAGCTCTCACCAAGCAATTCTTCTAGTTCATTATAGTGCTAACTTCTTTAGTAGAAGTTGATATGGGAATGACATACAACGAATTATCAATCTACGGTCGTATGCGCAAAGTGGATAAGCTTGGCCCATACGGAATGTGGAGCAAGCTCCTCCATCAATGGGGCGATAAACTGAGTCCGCAAGAAATCTACACCAAAGTCCGCTGGTTCTTGTACGTTCTCTTTCTCTTTCTTTCCCTCAATATTACCATCCGACTAACCCACTCTCTAGCTGGAACTACGGCATCAACCGCCACAAGATGACCACCTTGACTCCATCTTGTAAGTTCATTTCACATTTGTTCATGTCTATGGATATAAAGCTAATCGAGTATATAGATCACGCCGAGCAATATAGTCCAGATGATAACAGATTCGATATGCGGCCCTTCTTGTACCCAAGCTGGTTCGGCTTCAAGGTTATCGAGAAAAAAATTGCTACAATGGGGGAGAATGGGACGAAGGTTCCTGATCCGGGGGAAAGGAAGACGCTGTGATATATAAGATCTTGGGGATATATAAAAGCCAAAATTTTAGATGAAGATTTGAAGGGTTAGGCTGCACACTAAGGCCCTATGGGTTGGGTTCTTAAAAGGAGGACCTAACCCACGGGTACCTACGGGTTGGGTTGGGTTTTGGCTAGATTTTTAGAACCAATCTATAGGTATCTAGTAGGTTAGTACTATATTAATATAATTAAAAATGTTGGTATCACCTTAGTGCACTGGAATGGCCTATTTCATGATGAATTCATTGTTACTAGTAGGCTACAGAAGGAAGAAGATCGTAAGGATCGAAAATGGACTTATCAAGGCACGTGACTATATATTCCTTTCCCTATGTTCCAACAGAAAATATATTTATTATTAATTATATTATTTGTCGGAACATACGTAATGTGAGGTGGCGGAACAACCTCGGAAAGGATATGATTGTTCGGCTTTATATAACGCTAAGCAACGTCACTAAAACAGAGATGTAAATAGCCTCCTATCACCTTAGCTAGCAATAACAAGAAGAATAAGAACAATAAGCATATTACAAAACGTATATCGTACCTGTGCCGTGCTTTTGCTAGTATACTAGCTGTCTTCATCCGGTTGTACCAACATTATTAATTATTATTAATATTATTATAAATATTATTTCTCCAACATAAGGTAGATTGCTCTTCTTACTTTTGTTTTTACTTATGCCGTCTAACTCGCACTAGGATTCTCGCTAATATGAATGTCTATTGGAAGTACTTTTATTGGCTCTGGTCGTCCTCGTCTTCCTTTGCGCGCTATTTATGCCGACATTTCTCTCATCCCATCTTTTTCCCAGCTTCCCCGTTTCCTTCTAAACTTATTTAAATAGTTATAGCTATGCCAATGCCTATTCAGATATTAAAAACTCCTGCAAAAAATGTGTACTTTCCGGAGGATAATGTGGAAAATCTAGAAGAATACCGATATAGTGGTTATTATCTCATCCTTATTAATAATACTTTTAGGAACGGTTAATATACGGTTGTTTATAAGCTTAGCTATTGTAGTTATTCTACTATTTGGCTTGCCCGCAACCACCAATTTCATTATTATATATCGTTAAAAATAATGGCTAGCGAAGCATCGTCGTCTCCTTTGCGACGGTAACGCAACCCCTGAGGGGAGACACTTTATCCTTCCACTACTGGACGAGTTTTTAATTGATGGTCCCAATGGATGCCACCTTTACTTGGTCGGGAAGCCAGCGGATTTGAACATTGCTATCTCCAAGGAAATAAGCTCCAATTGGAAGTTTCCTGTTGAGTCTGCCCGATCCATAGCAGCGCAACTGGCAATGGGACTGTCGTACATATATAGTCGTGGCGTCTGTCACGGAGGTAAGTTCGAATATTTCACATATAAGACGCAGAAGCTAACGTACTCGATAGATCTTCGTCTGCGAAACTTTCTCCTCCGCAGATGAAGAGGCAAATAAAGAGTAGCTGAAATCGAGCTCATAGAATTTGATGATGATGGGAATTCAGTTAGCATGTCTTCAGGACGCTGACACGGATATGAAGCACTATCATGCTGAATAAGAAATTGTTTAAACTCGATAACGCAGCCTAAATCTCAACCTTCAGCAACCTCTTAGTAACCACTGTAAATGTATTCGAAACATATAAACCATCTTCTACTTTATTCTTACTTATCATCTATTGACGTATTCCCACTGCAGATGCCAGACGATTGATTGGTGCCTGGTGATACTGATGATCGCTCAAAATGTCGGTGAAAGGGTTGTGGTTGGTGATGGCAGTATACTTTGGGGGTATCAACTTAGGAGAGATGAAACTAGTGGCAAGGAAAAAGAGGGTATATCGACTGCGGTTTGCTGTAAGACTGTGATAAGGAGTGCTTGATGCCTGCCGAAAACCCGACGGGTCGAGAGCCAAAAAGAAGGGGATGCTAAATATAATTTGTTTTATCGAGATAGTCGGAGGAGATGTGTGACAGCGAGGCTTATAATGGCAATACGACCTGTGAGTCTCCATATTCTATTTGTGTTTCAAAGAAGCGATAGATGGCTCTCGCTATCGACCGATGCTGCCACGGGGCTGAGGCTATCAAACTGTTGTGGAGCTGCCTGTTGACTTGATCCGCCTGTCATGTCATTGTCGTGTGGCCAGGGAGCAAAGGGGTTGGCAATGTTTGAACCAATATCAAGGTCAACGCCATAGGAATCTGTTTTAAAGTTAGTCAACCATATCTATTAAAGCTTGAAAAGCTTGACGGATCTTTGCTAACTAGAAGTCACAAAAATTCACTTGCCTATATAATGAGTTACTGTTAAGAATATATCCTGTGAGTGAGTATCAATTCCACTACTAGCCCTTAACCTCTTAAGATAACCCAGCAAGGTATCGTTAGAGATGCTCGAGACAGAACTCTCTCGGCGTTGTACAGGTGCGCGAAACTCAATCACCGAGGTTTAGTTGGGTAGATCTAGGTTCTTTAAGGTCAATATAGCCGCATATAAGTCTACGTCGTCGTCCTTGACTTTGCATCCTTTGGATCTCCAGGATAATATGGTCACCAACCAGTGACCATGAAAACTCGAAAACGCCTTAGGGAAACACATCACAGACTCTGCATATCGCCGCAGTCCTATGTTGAACAGAATAGCACAAGGGGGAATAGCGGAGGAGCTAGGACTCGAGAAAGGTCTCATCTATGTAAGTCTGTTTAGCAAGGTGTTGTTTTCCTATATGCTACTGACAGCTGCTTCCCTATGGAGGTGGTTTGAAAATCGACGCTAGAAAGCTCGTATCTAAAATACTTGAAACTCACCTCATATCTTGTAGCCTTGTCGGCCAATGGATGCGCGACCAACAGTTGGGGCAAAGCTCCTTTGAATATTCATAGTTTTTATGCTATATATTTTAATCGTATTACCCTTATTCTTTGTCGTATCGAATTAATGTTTCGACTTCCTTATACTTGGCTTTGATATCCTTTGGAAGCAAATTGACTAGAAGTGGATAAGACTATTGCTACTATAAGATGACTGAAAGTCGTCATGATATCACAAGGAGACCGAGGCATAACCCACTATCTTTACTATAAAGGAGAGGCTTAAGCTCTTCCTTACCTTGGATACACTGTGATACCGAGCGATAGTATACGATTTCTTTTTATTTATAGAAACCGTGCTGGCAAGTATACCGGCAAATGGAGATTACGAAGCCGAAAGTTAAGTTGTACTCATCAACCACTCATCATTCTCTAGATCCACGACTGACATCCTCTCCTGCGGATCTTCTTGGAGCAGAGCTTTAATTATCCGCACATAGTTTGTCTCGTAATTGAAGGGCAGTGTTCCCGAAGAGTATTCCCTTAATTGTTTTCGAATCTGCCTGCGGTGCTCATTTATCTGTTGCAAGAGCCTTCCGGTGTTCCACTTATCGAAGAACTCCCTAGCCCCACCTATAATAAGGAAGATCTAGCAATCAATTAGCATCCGTGGAGCAATGACACGGAGGTCCTTTTACTAATAGCCCCATAGACCAGCTGTCTACTTTTTGAGGCACTTGGCTAAAGCCTTTCCCAGCAAGAAGTTCAGGTGGTCGCTGACATTTATTAATCCCAAAGTCTTTAGCAGTCCAGAATGCCACCATCTGCAAGTAAGAATGATGACCTAGATCTACTATTCTGGTGTGGCCAGCTCCTCTTTCAAGGACCAAGGGTTCCACGACCCATTGCAGGATATTCTTTGACAAAGATTGCCCATCTTCGCGATATATAAACGTTGGCTTTGGAGTAAGAGACTTTTATTAATTACCTTCGCTTTAGGTGCCGGAAGACAAATATTGCCAGGGTGTAGATCTAAGGGTAGTTAGGGACCCGTTCCTATATACGAAATCTTTAACCTACCTCCATGAACTCCACCAAGTTTATGTATATGATCCAGTCCAGAAACTATACTTTGAATACACTGCTTCTGCTCATCAAATGTTAAAGTGCCTCCCTCCTCATAATATCGCCGTAAGTCTGGGCCCATTACTGGTAATGCAACTATATCAAATTCAACTTTGAAGGCATTGAGACCCTCCTCTACTTGGTGGTGTGGTAGTGATCGACCATAGTGGTAATATTAGAATTAGGTGCGTGCTGGTTTAAGAATCGGTACATCTTAAGCTCCCTGTCGCCTAAATCTGTGCGAGGTAGCATTTTCAAAGCTATATAGCTACTTACAAAGCAATTAGCATTGTTAGATAATGAGAGTATATGCTTACTCACTTGGATTTCGAGTCTTTTGTTAACCAGACATAGTCGCCAAGCCTGCGCAGAAGCCTGTAACCATTGTGGATCTGCCCTCTATATACAACAGGTTGCCAGGAGGATTCCCATTGCTGCAATCGCAGGTGATCGCGCCAGAAATTCCCGCCATGGCCGAAAGGTAGATGGTCGTGGTAGAGGATATCGGATAGTGAGAGTGATGCCCTCCAAGCTTTATATCTATTCATTGCATTCACCAAATTTATCCCGTAGAAAAGTCGAGCAGATGTCGCGGAGAACGTAGAAGTCGCTCAATTTGGGCTCCACTGACACTCACATACTAATAGTAGCATATTCGAACAATGGCAGTTGTAACTGCATTCTCACGGAGTTTTCTTGATTCAGGCCTAGTTGTGTAATATGTTCATTTAGCTGTCGCTAACCCTTGCGTACAGGCTTGCGGGGTTGAGCCACATCAAAGTATATCTCATACCCTTTGGTCGTGGGAATATTTTCGCTGTACTTGATATAGCACGTTTACTGGCCATGGTGGGAGATAGCTGACTTTCAGTTTTGTTATCAGCAAGCAAAAATGGCGATTGAGGGAAAGAGTACAATATGTCATATACTTCGTCACACCCAATGCACTTGCACTTCCATCACACCTGCTAACCTTACAATACCCATTCCACCGGTAAACGCTCTTACCTAACGGCTGAGCTCCCTTTGTACCCAATTAAGACTCTATTTAGGTGATCACAACATCTCTTTGGTTCACGGAAGATCATAGTTAATGCCTGAGGCGTAGGACTTTAGGAAGTAACACTAACTACGCATGCGGTTTAAATTACTTTGGACTCGGAGCAGGAATATCACAAGATTGAGGATATAAACAATGTAAGGACTGGGTCTGTGTTCGTCTTCGTTATCAAAAAGGTAGAGATGCACAACAAAAGATTTTTTGAATTGACGTCGTATTTTAAGGTAACCTTACAATATCTTTGAGTGCATTGAGCTTGGTGTACCCTTACAGCTGTCGCTTTCTTGATATGGACGCCTTACTCCAGCTGGGTACGAAGGAGGGTAGCCTGAATCTCTCCCTCAAGGTTGCATCTCCATCTGGCTTCCACGCCGCGTGTTTGGTCTAACACTGCACTGCTGTTAAGCTTATATCCTCCTTGGGATGGATAACAGCGTCGCGATGAAGTAAAGGCCGTGCTGATATTTCTGATATTTCTCTTCCAGAGCTTGTATTTGAGCCTTCCGAGGGGATTCATAGTTTCAGAAGTGCTAGGAGATGTGTCCAAATGCTCGTGCGCTTCAGGAAGCCATGGAGGCCACTCTTGATACTCAGCCGCCGGCGGGGGGACTTCATTGGAGCGAAGGGACTTCGAGAAGCTTGTGGAGGATGGCTAGCTTGATCTGATCGGCTACGGGGAAGCATAGCTCGTGCCTCGGGAGAAGATCGGAAGAGCGTGATGTACGAAGCAAGTGCTCTTGTTTGGAGAGGAGGTCGTATTACAGACACAACCTCCAGACCGGAGCTCCATGCACCACTACCATGCACCACCACCATGCACACGGAAGAATAGCTCTCTGTGTCATCCCAATTGTCCTACGACCTTCTCTCCTCCGTATCCTCGACGCCTTGTGATGCCCACCTCCACGCCTTCCACGGCCCTCACACGGGAGCCCTTCGAACAATGCCCTTCGAACAACTACCACCACCCGCCTCAACCGTCACCCTTTTCGGACATGATTAAATCAAGCGTCACCATTCACCCAGGCCCATTCCCTCGTCAACATCGCTTTTCGCGCTCGCGAAGCCGACGAACATGAATGGGTGGTGCCTCCGCGTAGGCTGCTGCTGCACACCATGCAGGCGACGCATGGATTCTGCAGACCATACCACGCCTTGCCGTTCTTCAGCTTGAGCGTGAGGTCGAATGGAAGGTGGGCGAAGGGTGTGACACGGATTGTGGCGCTGGAACTATCCTACCCAAATCCTATCCAACAAGGTTGGATTCCCAGCTACCCATCAAGGTGTTTTTATTTTGGTCGTGGATTCCCCTTATAAGGGCCCCAAACGCCGTGCATTTGTCTTTGCACTTCAATAAAGCCTCAATTCCCTTGTCTTCTTCCATCCAACAATTGTCATATCCCCTTCATTCCTTGCTTTGCTCCTCCTCCCTCCTCCTCCCCCCCCCTTCTCCTCTCGCTAGCCACAATGTCAGACTTTAATGCCTCAAGCGTGAACCTGGACACTGCCGATCCAGCAGACGTCATCTGCTACCTCCAAGCTGGGAAGAACGAATACAGTGGTCATCTGGGCGTGTGCGTATTCCAATCCTACATCTAAGACATTAGGCTAATCAGACAAAGTCGAGTCTCTGCACTCTTCGTGATCCTGATTGTTTCTTCTGCTGCCACTTTCTTCCCAGTTGTTGCTGCTCGCGTTCCCGGCGTGAAGATCAATACCTATGTCTACCTCTTTGCTCGCTATTTCGGTATGTACCTTAAAGGCTCGACTGATGCCATATTGTCTGGGGTTCAAGGCCCTGCTCAGATCTCTTGACACTCAATCGAAGCTGACCCAATTACTCTCTAGGCGCAGGGGTCATCATTGCCACTGCCTTCATCCAGTAAGCTCAATGAAACCTCTCACCCCCTCGGCTCGATTACGTGCTAACCGGAGAAAGCTTGCTTGATCCTGCTTACTCGGAAATCGGACCGGATTCGTGTGTTGGAATGACGGGCCAGTGGGCCGTCTATTCATGGCCTCCAGCAATTGTCCTCGTCGCTGTCATGTTGATCTTCCTCATGGATTTTGTTGCTGAAAGATACGTCGACTACAAATATGGTTTTGCGCATGGACCAAACATCGAGGACATCATCACTGACCACCCAGGAACCGACATCGAAGGAGTACCGCCTCGAAAACTAACCCATCAGCAAATACATTCGGGTGACCAAGATGAGGAACTCCAAAACAGCATATCTGCTGTAGCACAACCGGCGAAAAATATGTCGGTCGAGGCATCCAATCAAGACAAGGACTCTGAGAAGTTAGATATGTTGGCTTCTGCGGAAGAACGATCATTTCGACAACAAATTGCTGCCTTTCTCATCTTGGAATTCGGTGTCATTTTCCATTCAGTCATCATTGGCTTGAATCTTGGCACGGCTGGTAGCGAATTGTGAGTATATCCTAGATTCGCTCTGCCTAACCAGATAGCTAAGTCAACCGTCTTTAGCTCTACACTCTACCCCGTCCTAGTTTTTCACCAATCTTTTGAAGGCCTTGGAATCGGCGCTCGGATGTCAGCTATACCTTTCCCGAGAAGATTTTCATGGCTGCCATGGACTTTATGTAAGTATTCCACGAAGAGGACAATAGTTTCGGTCTTCTCCAATTCAGTTCCACTTATGCTAACCGCATCACCCCTAGGCGCCGCATATGGCCTCGTAACACCAGTCGCAATCGCCATAGGACTTGGTCTTCGCACGACCTACAACAGTGGCTCCTTCACTGCAAACGTCGTCTCCGGCGTCCTGGATTCTATTTCTGCCGGAATCCTCATCTACACAGGCCTCGTTGAACTTCTTGCTCGCGACTTCCTGTTTAACCCTGAGTTGACGAGGAAGAGGAAGAGGTTGGTGTTTATGGTTGTTAATGTTTTTATTGGCGCAGCTCTTATGGCATTGCTTGGGAAGTGGGCTTGATTTGCTAGAGATAGACGGAAGGAGAGATTGATACCCAGAGTAGAGGATAGACATGGATGGACATAAAATGAGAAATCGCATTGAATATGAGAATCATCTTGATCTCACAGATATTCTTGGGGTGGATTTCTTTCGGTTCGATTAAGTTTGGATGGTGGACATAATCAGGGAGTAGACAGACAGCGAGGTCAATGATCTTAACTAATATTTCTTGCCTGCTTTGCAATTGTGAATATCCCGAAAGGTTGATTGAGAATCTGACTTTGTTATCCTGATCAGCATCAGCTTTAATTCATAACTATAAATATTCCACTCAACATAAAAGAACCATCTCAAAATATCCCATTCCCCTCTTCATTCATAACAAGCCTATCCACAGGGCCGGACTATCTAACACCAATCTCGTAATTCCTCTGAAGAATTCAGCACTCAAAGCCCCCCTTCAATTTCTTAGAAGTCTTGTAAACGCTTTATAACCTCTGAGGAGCAATTACAGAAAGAACATGATTGAGTCACTTACATTGTGGCTCAAATATAAATTTCAAGTTCCCATGGCAAACCTTACTTTGTTTATTCTTCTGAAATTCCCCGAGGATAGGAGATTCGTTCTAATTCACTTCAGAGGTCATTCTAGAAATGTAGCTTTCCAAGCAGATCCCTACCAATTCCAAATGAAGCCTATAATAATCTCCTATCCATCTAAGATAACCCCAATCCCAAACCGAGCACCTAAACGGCATTTTCCAATCGGTATCCCTTTGGTTCCCAGCACTAATCCCAACCACGCCTCGCCTCGCCGCAACAACTTCCAAATCATCTGCATTCAAACATTCCACCGCATTAGCCCCCCTTTCCATCTTTCCTCATCCCACCGTCCAAAGAAGAGAGCTATCACTCACGATATTCATCATACTTGCTCTATAGACAGAAGAAAGACACGTTGGTGAGTTTGGTGGTAAGTTTCTAGCTCGCTGAATATTGATCTATTTGTAAGTAGCAGCACTTGTGCCTTCTGTGCTTTCTTTAGATCTGATCTTTGAGCAGATATATATATAGGCTTGTGGGGAATGTAATGGGAAGGAATGTAATGGCTACTGAGTAATAAGGAATAAGATACTTTCCTTTGAGACAAAGAAGTGAGAGGTAAATAGGAGGGGAGAAAAATGAAACAACATATAGAGATATCAGGTTCACAAGCTCAGAAGGGATGGCATGTAAAGATCATAGAATTAAGTAAAGTATGAGGTAGATCGGTCTTTTGAGACCAACGAATAATACCAACCCACCGTACTCTAACCTAGTCATCTGAACTACTCTCTATTCAGCCCCTCGACAATTATCTAGTTTTCAGAGAGGCTAATCTACCACCACCAAATCTACACCAATCTTTCCAAAAAAGGGAGACATCTGTCAAACTTGAGGTACATAGAACTCTACATGGACTCAGTACTAGCCATCCAATCGTTGCTTGTTTGCGTGTCGAATCCACAAGTAGAAGAGCCCAACAGCTAGAGCTAAGCAATCCATCATACCTCACTAATCGACTTGATAAAAATATATAGCCGCTTATAATGTAGTTCTGAATAAAGTGTCTCCGCGTAGGCCATCCACAACATCCGCAAATCAATTCAAAGAGATATAACACGTCCTTAAATACCGGATCTTTAGTTCCGATTGGGACTGACAGTCGTTTGAGTTGTCGGTGAGGTTGTTCGACAAAGGCTCGTTTATGGGTAAAGTAAGATGTCAGAGAACTCTGATTATATTCTCTTTAGTTCTGACAGGCGAGTCTGAGATTCAACGGTTGGTGCGGATGCTGAAGCCTTGACAGCGATGGAATTTGTGACTTGTTTATAATTTGAGACGATTCAATATTGTGAATGGCGTTTGTGACGAGGCTTCATCTTTAAAAAAAAAAAAAAAGGGTTTGATGTGGAATGAATGTGGAGTACTTTCGGTGCAGCACTCGCTGCGTCGTGTAGAACTTTGATCTGTCTGCCTGTTGATCGCGATATTCTGACTCTTGAAATGGTCTTATTTGATGTATATTTATTTCACATAGAAACATGCTATTGTCAAAACAGCTGCAAAATGAGAAATGCTTCTTCGGTTGGATCGTCTTGATTGAAAAGTATAAGCACAGCCTAGAGGGGATTACAACCTGCCATTAGCCTAGCTAAAAGGCATCGAGAGAATCAGAAAATCTGTGTAGAAAACCGAACTGAACCCCTTCAATCGAATCGCTCGTCTAAACAATTCAATACCCAGCCGCAAAAATATCATCCTCCTCATATTATCTCCTTTTAAAAGGCACCAGCACCATTCTTCTCATCGATCACACGGTATCTCTCCTTCTCCTTGCGGTCTTTGAGAACGATGGCTACTGCGAGAATAAGAACAACGTCGAGACCTGCAAAATCGTTAGTCCTGAAGCAAATCTCAAACGAATTCCTGCACATACCGACGATACCAAAAGCACCAGTGAAAACCACATCCAAGAAGTTATTTGCCAATTTTGAGAAGGGGGTAATGCATCCAACCATCGAGGCAGCGACTTGGGCGTTAGGGCAGGTTGTATCGACGACAAATGGTGGGGAGGTGCTGTTAGTGTAACCGCAGCATACCAGCTGTCAAGAATGTCAGCGTGAATCCCCGAACATCACCCTCGAGAACACATACCTCCTGTTGAAGCAGACTCTGAGTGGTCGCTGGTTGTGCGGACCAGATGGTGAGAAGATTGGCTCTTGTCTTGAGGGTGTCGACCCAGATATCCAAACCAATAATCATCGTGAAGAGTGTGCAGACAACGACCATATATCCATGGAGTTTCAACCATCCTCTTGTTGAAGGCATTACAAGCGCAGGGAGCGAGAGGACGAATGTGAGGAAGACTAGAACGGCGTTTCCAATGGCAGCTATCACTCAAATCAGCACTCGCTCTCACCCGCTCTAGATCCTGTTCTGGGGAGTCTGCTAACCGGACAGAGGGGTTTGCATCAAAAGTAAACCATTAGCCACATCCTTGACTGTAGGTGTTTTGCTCGTGTTCGCTTCGGTAGTCAGGGCGAAGACGAGTAAAAGGACGCCCGACAACAGGAAGAGCAAGTCCAGCGCGATGTATGTGAGGAGAATTCTGTCCGACATCTTTGCGGATAGAGCCAGCTACGCCGAGATGTAGGTGATGATGAAGAGCCTGTCTCGAGACGACCGGCGTCTATTCTCGCAGGCAAGTAGGTGTTGAAGAATGAAGGGTCGACTGGGTACGACAGAGAAGAGGAGAGAACGAGGAGAGAAACAAATTAAAAATGGAGTTAATGAAGTTAATGAAGTTAATGATGATAGAACAAAGAGAGAAAGGGAAGGCGCGGTGGGAGTGGAAACAGAAACACTTGCATGGTGTGAAGTGCGACTTGATACCGAATTCCTAATGGAGATCAAGGAGGGAGGGAGGGGGAAGGAGGGGTTGCGTTGCCTGCACAGGGTCCAGACTCGAGATGCCAGACGCTTGGTGTTTCAAGACATCGTGGAATCTGCTTCATCGCTAAGCGATCCAATCGTATGGCAGCATGATGACCGAAGGTCGTACGATTGGCTTGAGATCTGACGATGCGAGCAAAGGACGAAGTGTGTTGTATGGATCGAGGTGTCGCGCGGTGTCCCGATCGCTCTCCATTGACCAAGACGTTGAAAAACGCCAGCCAGCCAATGAGCCGCCCAGGAGCCTGCGTATTTTTGCTTGAATCATGGCTGATCGCATACGTTTCTTGTGCCAGGCTTGCCTTGTCACGGTTTCGTGGACGGAGGAACCGTTTGGTCTGGCTGGGTGGCATCTGCACGTAATTCCCTTTCTCTTTCCAGCCGTGTTCACGTTGCGGCTGAGCCTTACGTGGTCCCTTCTCCATTCCGTGCAATGGAAACGTCGAAATGAAGCCTTGACTTTTCTTCATGGGGGCCAACCCCCTGAGGAGTCGACCTCTTAATTTCTACATAATAAGCATAAACATGCCATCCATGCAAGTGCAGGGTGGCAGCGTGGTAAGGTGTGGGCGGGGTTCATGATTTGTTACTCCGTACATTTTCCATTTACTATTTTTGGATCTGGCGACGGTCAGGGGTGATGTTGCAATAGGAGAGCTTCTCGGTATCGTCGACAAGCATGGGGAAACGCGGCTGTTGGTTGAAGATTGCAATCTCAGAGAAAAGAAGGGGGATGCTTGTCTGAAGTGGAAGATGGAAATGCTTCTGCGTCCGATAAAAAGGAGGTGCAGGAAGGAGGAAGAGAGAAGAATCTGGGGTCCTGCCAGGAATTCCGATTGGATGTATCAGCAAGAGATCGTCGCCCTTCGTCTCCAGAAATAGGGGGTAGATGCATTGAAGATTTGCTGTCGCTGTCGCTATAACATCTGTGGTAGCAAACGAAGCAACGATAAATGCAGCAGGGCGGGCGGAAATGGGGGCGAGGCAGTCAGGCAAGCAAACCATCGACAGCCCCTTTATGGAGCAAAGCGATACCTGTTCCTTGGAGTAGAGCTGGAAGAGAGAGAGAGACAGACAGAGAGAGAGCTTTAGCCACGGATCTCAACACTCTCAATCCACTTCTTTACCATGCAACATACGTTTGAATGAGTGTTCTAGATAGTCCTAGACCTAGCCTTTCTTATATCTCTTCACCCTCCCCTCTCCCCCATCCTTCTTCCGCATGCGGACATTTCCAAATCGCACGTGCAAATAGCATCATGATCCAATCACATCCACCAACCCCCTCATTTTGCCGGCTTAGTAACCATTGACGGCTGCTCCGCTTTAGTGCATTCCTCAGTCCGTTGGAATCCTTTAAGAAGGGCGCCCCCCAAATGGAAACGACATCAGCCAGAAAGAGACAAGCTCTGCTTTCCCCCCCAACGCTTCAGGTCCAAGAAGAGTCAAGCAAACCCCTGCACAAGCCCAAAGAGCACAGCGCAGCAAAGAGCCACCACTTCGCGCATTAAAGCATTGCCCAGCCATCAAGAAGAAAAGCTTCAATTGCAGCCCTCCCAAGTCAGCCAAGCTCGAAATAACTTTTGGACGAAACAGGAAAGAAGGGGCGGGAAAAGACAGGAAACGCAGGACAAACAGGAAAGGGTTGAAAGATCATCGAGGTATGCTGCCCACAATACCAACATTTCATTCGTCCTCGAATTCCCATGTGAAAGAACATTTGGCTGTGCGCATGAAACACCAATATTTCATCCCATCAGCAGCGATGTGCCTCCCGCCGATCTCAGCGCCTTGACTTTGCTCGATCTCATACTGGCTCCCCGTGGACATGCGACGACCCTCCGTCCCCTGCGTGCGTGGGCGTGAGTGGCAAGTGCCCGCGAAACAAAACAAGTGGAATTGTTTATCGGCGCAGGAGCAAGTATCACCCGGGGGAGATCGATCCTGTGCCTCGAGGGCTTGGAGTACGGTAACAATTAAGTTAGATATGGATCGACACTACTATCTCACCGCATCCTTCCACTGCAGTCCCGAGAGAATGGATTTGCAACAAAGTACATACAGGACAGCGGGACCGCAGGACAGCAATGGAGAAGATGGTCAATTGCGGTCTTTCCAGGTCCAGGTTCAATCCAGGTTCAATCCATCCCGCCATCAATCACTTCCCCCATCATCTGGCCCTTCTCTCCTCTCTCTCCCCTCTCCCTCTCCCGCTCCCCCCTTCCCGGTTTCTTCAGACGGTTCGCGCCTAAAATCTGGCCTGTGCGCACCGGCCTTCCCAATGGGAAACTGGGGGCACTTTCCATCACTTGGCTCCATCGCAATCGCAATCGCATTCATTTCTGTTCATCATTGTCCCTCGCTTTTGCATCTAACCCATCCTAATTAATCTTTTCTCTTTTTTCTCCCACAGATTGAAGATCTACCTCCTACCTCGACACAGCGCACGCTGCATTGCATACATAACGTCACATCCACCGCACAGCCGAAAGAACCGCCTCCCCGATCGATAGATATTTCATCGCACCTTACCACAAGCTGCGATCGTCTAAACCCATTTCATCCTTTCATCTCATCGGCAAATCACAACAAAACAAGCACTGCACCCACTGCACCCCCTATCCCCAACCTGTCAATAATCTTACTCTAAAGTCTAATCCTAATCCCGCCTCGACCCTCTCTACTACTACTAGCTGAATTCGTATTTGATAATCAAATCATCCGTCGGTCCACCCTCGGCTTTCCCGGAAAAACTGCGTTGGCCATTCACCCGCCCGCTCGCCTGCTCTCGCCTGCCAGTAGATTCGCTCCTTCCTCCTTCCAGCCAAGCCAGCCATCCCAGCCATCCCCAGGCTGAATTCAATCAAATCAATCAGATCAATCAGATCAATCAAAATCAGTCAAACCATCCAAATCAATCCAAATCGGCTCGACCCTTCCCCCCTCCCCCCTCCTTCCCACACTTCCCACCACACCCACGCCTTCCTCTATTGAGTCAAATCGCTACCAGGTATCTGCGACAAAGGACCACCATTGCCATATCAGCCTCTCCACTCCCCCATAATCCCATAAGCAGTAAGGTCATCGGCACCCAACTCAAAAGAGTCATTCTCGTCATACCTTACCTCAATTAAGGTCCCCTTATCACAATGGCCGATATCACCGACCAACACGACCAAGGTTCGCCTTCAGCCCTTGACGACCACTCTGGAAACAACGGTGCAATTGAAGCGCGTGGCATTAAGCGTCAGCGACCTTCGACCGCAGAGGATGCAGACAGCGACGACGATAAACCCGGCCGCGAGCGAAGAAAGATCGAGATCAAGTTCATTACGGATAAATCGCGTCGCCACATCACCTTCTCGAAACGCAAAGCTGGCATCATGAAGAAGGTGAGTCAACAAGTGCTTCGGTACGCGTCGATGCGCTGCCTGTGCTGATTGTTCCCTCTAGGCATATGAGCTCTCCGTCTTGACTGGCACGCAAGTCCTCCTACTCGTCGTGTCGGAAACGGGCCTTGTGTACACGTTCACCACCCCGAAGCTACAACCTCTCGTCACCAAGGCAGAGGGCAAGAATTTGATTCAGGTAACCCCCGCACGCTTCCGTGGATGTTTGCTCGTCGCATCTGCTAATGCGATACAGGCTTGCTTGAATGCACCCGAACCTGCAGGCAACGGCGAAAACGGCGTCGACGACCAAAACCCTGTCGAGTCTCCGGAAGAACCCACGGCGCAGCATCTACCACCGCAGCAAAGCCGTGGCGGAATGCCGCAAAATCAGCAAATGCATGGAGGATACATGCCACAATCGTCACTCGAGCAGCAACAAGCTCAAGCTATTGCCTACCAAAATTACGTCGCTCAACAACGAAGTGGCTATCCTATGGCTCCTCAACCGGGTATTCCACAGCAACATTCTCATCAAGCATAATCGAAATCCCCATTCCTGGTACACGAGAAGGGTCGAGCTAGTCGTTGAACATTGATACCTGGCACATAATACAACGGTTCTTTTACCGTGCGTGTCTTGCGGGTCTCGCCCTCCAAATTTACTTGCAGATGGTGTTTGGGTGGGAGTTCATTCATTTTTCTTTTGCTTGCACATTGCACAGAGCTAGCTGTCTGCTGTTTTCCTCTCTCCCTCTTTTTTTTTTTTTTTTTTTTTAACCTAATTACAAAAAGCCTCTCGATTTTTTTGCGCATAATGAGATAATTTCACGTTGCTCTCTTTTTTTCCTTCCTTGATTGCCTATTAAATGGGTTTTTGGGATTGGTAGATAGGGAGGTATGAGGTTGTATGTGAAATGCAAATGGATGGATGGATTCGAATGATTTGATGGCGGTCGGGTTTGCAGCATGGGATTTCTCTCTCTTATCATGGGTCTGTTGTCGTTGGCATGGATTGTTGGTGGGCTGACATTTCTTTGCTATGGTGATTACGACTTGGCTCTCTTGTACAATATATTGAGGCCGGATGATGAATCGGACGGTTATTATAAATGGAGAATGGTCTCATGATTTGGGTTTTGATTATGATATGTGATCGGCTGTCTTTATTTCCAAATAACTTGTTTGAATCTTTATTGTAGGCTTAGAATACTCCAGGGCTCATCTCAAACTTTGGCTTGCTTCTTTTAGAGTCTATAGTTTATCCCCTCCTATCCCATGCTATACATACACCATCCCAAAAACAAAAGCTTAAGGGATGGCATTTAGCATAGCAAGATCACTTTAAGTTTGAGAGAATGGTTGAAAAAATCACTCTCTCTCTCTTCTCTTTCATTAAAACATGTAGATATTAAAGGCTCGAAAATTTACCTTAGCTTCCTTTCTCAAGAACGACCTATCCTCCGAAACTTGAAAGCATAATACGTTACTCTCAATTGAGAAAGAATATATATTTGCAAGTGCTGTGTGGTGAGCTTGAAGTAAGTATCCTGCTAGACAGACACTAGACACTTTACAGAGATAGGTATATAATATAGATGCGTAGTCTCCTTCTTTGGCATTCCGAGTGCCGTCAAAACCATGCAGGGCTCAACGGGGTCGAGAAGTATGTCGCAATATATAAATATGTGGTTGTGTGTAAATAATCCATAGTTCGTCAAGACGCCCTCCGCCTCCACCCTCCTTCCTCTCTCTCTCTCTCTCTCTAAGAGAATATCTTTAATTCCCTTGCCTTCTCTTCTAAAAGAGCCTCCTCTTACGAATCATCCACATGTCATCACATCACGGCTGTAAAATATTACATCTCTTGATCTAGTCATATCATATCATATTCTAGGTATCCAACCAAATATATTCATCCATATCTATCTAGCAGATTCCAAACAAGTAGTCTAGCATTATACCACCATACACCTCATTCGCCCATTGAACAAACAAATGAAAACCCTAACTCAATCTAAAAACTCCTTCCTCATGCAATTCCTATCCCTATTCCCAGGTATTGATGATGATGATGTATGTAAATCGAGAAACTTAAAACGCCTTTCTTTCGTTGGTAGTCATGACTTTGATTTTTTGATATACACTTCTTTCTTTCCATCCTCCTCCTAATTTAACATATAACGTTATACCATGCTCGAACTTTCCCCTTGACCTGGAGAAGGGGGAGGCAAAGGAGGGGGAGGACCTGTCCCACTCCCTTTTCTATCTCTCCACCACTTCATTTTCCAAAACCCCCCTACCGCATCCTGGACATGTACACTCTGTCTGGAAGTCTTCCTCCTCTGCGGCCTAGCCTTAAATCCTGGAAACCCCGTTGATTTCCGCCTTCTCCTCTTACCTAGCAGCGACGGAGTGGTGACCGATCTCTGAGGAAGGAGGGAGGTCCTTTCATTTACTGCTTCACCATTATCATCTGCTGCGGATTGAGGATTAGGGTTGGATGTTCGACGGATCAAGTTATTTGGAGACGGTTGAGGAGAATCATCATGTAGCTCGTTCCAGATTTCGTCGGCTTCTGTTAAACGGACGGTCTTGCGAACGTTACGTGTTGCGCCGAGAACGGTATCTAGTTTTGTGGTTGAGGTCATGGGTTCGCCGTTTAGGAGGGCTTGATGAGATGCGGCTTCTTCGTCGGTGTTAAGTGTGGAATCGCAGGATTCATCGTTATCGGTGTCTTCTACGAATCCTAGTCCTGGGGCTAGAGCGGATTGTGCGACTGCGGGTTGGGTTTGCTCGTCACTGAGTCGCCAAGAGAGGGCTAGGACACCGGAGAGGAGGATTGCTGTGCCTAGGGCGATGAGGCCTGCGTGGAGGGTGGAGAGTCGATCGGTTTGTTTGAAGTAGATGAGTCCGTCGAGGATGGCGATTATGTTGTAGATACAGAAGACAAGTGGATAGAGTACACTTGTTGAAACAAGTTTGAGGCCTCGATGTAGAAAGTATAGCTGTGTAAGGGCGAGGAAGATCAGCCCTAGGAGGATGGCCCATGATTGCCAGCGATTGAATTGGTTTACTCTGTCAACGATCGTGCGGACTAGGAGCTCAACCGCAGATTTGGCTACCAGTAAAGAATGCGCTGAGAGGATACCAGACACGCATCCGAATGCTAATCCCCTGAAGAGTCGAATTCGGGGATCCTGGGAGAGGGTTGGCAGACGAGAGAGGAACCAGGCTATAATGATGATTGCAATAACCAAGAGAGCTTGACATATCATCCATGCTATAAAGGGTCTCCGTCCAAGAAGAAATAACAGTTGATCCAAACTATGCGCAGGCTCAGGAATAGCTCCAAATATCGCAATCAACACCGCACCGCTGCTCACTAGAACCGTACCCCCCAAAGACCAGCGTGTGAAGGGTTCACCAAGTATCAAAGTGGCGCATATCGAATTAAAAACTAAACCGGAAGCTTGTAGCGTCGAT
Organism: Chlorencoelia australis; assembly: GCA_003988815.1. NCBI lineage: Eukaryota > Fungi > Ascomycota > Leotiomycetes > Helotiales > Cenangiaceae > Chlorencoelia > Chlorencoelia australis. The sequence goes on from QYAN01000078.1 coordinate 183,239, forward strand.
AGCACGGGCAAAGGTAAAGTTGTTATTTGGATTGTAGAACCGACAAGATTCGATATAATGAACATGCCCATTCCAAGCTGCCATCTGCGGCGTCTATAGGGCGGTCGCCGCACATGATGGGCGCCTTTCTCGTCTTCGAGGATGTGGGATTTGCGCTGGAGGGTGAGTCCTAGACTCTGTATGCTGGTTGAGAGTAGGCCGACTAGAATGCCAATCTGGGAGTTTGGAGATTTGAGTCAGCCACTGTGTCCTACGAAGAGAAGGAAAGAGAAGGATGCTCACAGCTACTGTTCCTGCCGGCGAGATGTGTTCGCCGAGCTGTCCCATCCTCACGCTGCTGCTGTATTGCAAGTCCTCATTTGGGATATTGGCAGTGTAACTTCCGTGGGCGAAGGAGATGAGAAGCTTCGATTTCGGGAATTGTATTGTGTAATTGGTGAGGTGAGGAAGAGTTGGGAATGTAGGAACAGGCTGGGTCTGTGTTCAGTGATCAGTTGAAGGGACCGAATCTCGCGGTCAAGTCATCTGCGAATGTCTCGGTTGAGTGTTGTTGTGTTGCAAGTTGTTTGTGATCTTGTAGTACGATTGCGGAGTTAAGGAGAGCTGTTTTGCATAACCAATAATGAAGCTTAAAATGTTGAATTATACATACTTCTATACTTTTATAGATTTATGAACTCAATATTTTTATGAATTGAATTTTTTTTATCATTTCTATTTCTACTCGCATTTGCGAATCATCACCTGACCAAATTTGTTTCATTCATCGCTTCCATCTTATCGCTGTCGGTTGAACGATTTCTGTTTTGGGAGAGCTCCATCCAACCTTGCCTTGTCCCTACTTCTTGAAAGCTAGCCTCTCCACCAACTCCATCCCCTCAACCCTTCTACCGCCGTGATATTAGTGATTGATAGCTCTCCTCATATCAGTTGCCCAACATGTCACAATTCCACGCTTTGTCGGACGACCAAGTAAGTTCTCAACAACCAACAATACCCCCATTCAAAGAATAGCTGCTTACAATGCTCTTTTCTCCAGGTGTCGCAGGTAAATTCTACTCTAGCTTCCGCGGACATCTGCAGCTCCAGATTCACCTTCTAACCCCCTTCTAGGAGCTCAAAAAGATGACAGCCTTCATCCGCCAAGAAGCCACTGAAAAAGCCCGCGAGATCGAACTCAAAGCTGATGATATGTTTCCCTCCCCTCTCTTCTTTCCCAACTGACATCTCCCTCACAAGAATTTGCCATCGAAAAATCCAAACTAGTCCGTCAAGAAACCTCCTCCATCGACACCACCTACGCCAAGAAATTCAAGTCAGCCCAAATGTCACAACAAATCACCCGCTCTACCGTCGCCAACAAGACCCGTTTGAAGGTATTATCCGCACGCCAAGAATTGTTGGACGGAATCTTCGAGCAAGCGAGTAAGAAGCTTGGAGAGGCGTCGAAAGATGGGAAGAAATACGGAGAGATATTGAAGAATCTGATGTTGGAGGGATTCTATGCACTGAATGAGACGAAGCTGCAGGTGAGGGGGAGAGAACAGGATTATAGTGTGATCAAGGGGGCTATTGAAGATGCGAAGAAGGAGTATAAGGGGAATTTGAAGAAGGATATTGAAATTTCTATTGATAAGGAGAATCCGCTGCCGGAGGGATCGTAAGTTCTCTCTCTCTCTCTTCGTTGTGAAAGGAAAGGTTTGAATATATGCTAATTGACCTTTAGGTCTGGTGGTATCTTGATTGTGGGTGGTGGAGGAAAGATTGATATCAACAATACTTTTGATGAGCGTCTGAAATTGCTTCAAGACACTGCTTTACCATCAGTACGAAGTACTCTGTTTGGACCCAACGAGAACAGAAAATTCTATGATTAGATGTCGGGATTATTTGGTAGAGTAAGAGAAGCAGACAGGGACATTGAAAAGGAACTTGGAGCAGTTCTATCACTTTGCACCGCCAACTGGCTATATATTATATTCAGGGTGGTCGGCATAGAGCTTGTAGAAAGTGTATGATACATCATTTACATCATGATTAAGAGAATTCATCAGGTTTATTCATTTTCAATACGAGAAAATCAAAATATCTATTTCATCAACTTCCTAGCTAGACTTCTTCTTCTTCCACCGCCTCCCTTTTGTGCCTCACCACAAATCTAGCCATTTCAGCTTTCATCGACTCTTGATCTTCCTCCTCGGGAATTAGTCCACGTAGAATGTTTTGCTTCGGCTTTGGTTTCGTCCTAACCGTGCCTTGAATTCGGAAAATGAGCCCGCTCTGCGCATCTTGAGCTTGCTGTGTCCATATATTACGCATATTTGTCGTGATACGAATGGCATTGACCCTTGCAGCTAGAGCATCACATTTCTGGTTAAATTTAACCTCTTCTGCTTGATCTTCGAGATGTATGTCTGGAGATCGTCCGTCATCGATGGCGATATCGAGGATGCGGAGTAGCGCTGTGAGATCTTGGTAATCTGTTCGGTGGTTGACTGAGAATGGAGGATCTTGGAGACGGTTGCCGAAATGAGTGAGGTTTGTGATGTGATAGGAGTGGGTTGCGGATTTTGAGATATCGTTGAAGTAGAAGGCCATGGCAAGTCTCCTCCTTAAATCATGTGTTCGGTGTGAAGTGCAGGCTATGCAGTTTACGATTTGGAGTCGTAGACTTGGTTGCTCGACGCAACTGAATAACGGTTCGCACATTTCTTTGCACTTGAGAAATGTCAGTGAGTTCTATAAAATGTGGGTTGAAGACTTGCGCATGTTTCCCAATAATCCTCACATGTGTATTCACAAAGTTTAGCAATGGCCTTTTGAACCGAGAGAAGTAGATCAATTCTATCGAGTAGAATATGGTCAGCACCAAGGCGTAAGAGCATATATAATGCTCGATTCCTAGATGCCTGTAGCATCTGCGCTGCTGTATTTCCGAGGAAGTCAACAACGGATAAAAGTTCAGACCAGTCACGGTCGAGATAAGGATCGGGAGCCGTTGGAATAGGTATAATCTTCTCAGTGGCACTCATAGCAACAGATGTAGCCCCTAACCTCCTAAACATGTTCTCAATGACTATCGGGTTCATCAGTCTCGACAATTGCTCTTTCGAAGCTCTCAAAACGTTGCAGTATGAATGTCGAAGATCATCACTGCTTTCATGGGAGATTTCGTCAAGAAGCCAGAGGATCAATGCATCTGGTAGCTTCCTTCCATATGAAACCATACACTCCGCGAATCCAGTGGCAAATGTCTGGTGCCTGATTTGTGGAGTCTTGAAATCATCTTGCCAACTTTTTGGAATTGAAGCTTTTGGAAACGGTTGATGTTCAGCTACGATCCCTATTGACTCCAAATCAAAAAAGCACCATCTCTTGTTCAACAGATTTGCTTCTGTTCTTTTGATAATGTCCAGGTTTTTCCTTACTGTCTGGTGGTCTCCATCCTTGTCTCCACCGATTCTTTCAATCAATTCCGAGGATAAGACATTTCTTGGAGCAGATCCTCGAGGCATCTCGGAGCGGGACTGCAACACCTCTATCCTGTTCGCACTTTCTTGTGCAGCCTTATCATTCGCATCCTGCTTGACTAACGAGCCAATATCATTATGGTATATTCGTGGTGGCGGAGATGGAGGAATAAGGGGGTGCGTGAGTTTCATACGTCGTGAGGGTCTGGTGAGTGATGTTTGGCGGATGGGAATGCTTGCAGTAGGAGTAGATATCTTTGATGCATTGGTTGGGAGTTTGATTGGGAACTCCTCCAGCGAAGAGTCCGAATCTTCATCGTCTGAGTTTGGAATTACCCTACTTGCGCCACTACTGGCTGGGAGCGTGGGAATTAGCACTGGCGTTGGTGGTGATGTTGAGCTTGGTTGGGATGTAGGAGAGGACATTGGGGAGGTAGAAGCCTTTTTGATTGCTCCGTCTAGTCTCTGGGCTGCTAGGAGTGGGGCAACAGGCACAGCTGATGCTTGAGGTTTTGGTTGTTCGTCAGATGTGCCTATGGTTGCAGGTGCAGGTGGTGAACATATAGATCTAGAGGGTTTCGGAATCGGTTCGGGTTCAAAGAAGTGGAGAATGCTAGCTTTTTTTTTAAAGCCTGACATCATCAAGCTTTCAAAGAGCTGGAATCCCCGGGAATAATTAGTTGAAAAGTCCGAACAAAGCAGGCATAATAGATAGCCTCTGACGGGTATTAAGAGACTTCTAGGGAGATGGCGATGTACAAAAAAGCATATTCATTGTTAGTCGCGTTCCTTAGACGTTGAGTGCTAGAAGCGTGATCGACTCGGTTGGCTATTCGGTTACCTGGCCTGGCCTAGTACTAGATGCAAAATCTTGTAGACTGGATGGAAATACTGGTAAAATCAATGGGTTGAAGCTATTTTCAGAGAAAGGAAGACCTAACCCTAAAACGCTACACATAAATGGCGTCTTGGAAAAGTTACGCTCATTTCTAGTGGATTATATCAGGTCTTTCAGATTTGCAACAACAGAATTTCCTAAATTGCTTCATTATTAGAAAATCATGCAGTTTATTAGTAGTCTTGAAGATATTCGGCATTAGGGGAGAGATGTAAAGCTTGACTTTGTGTATATACATGATCTTCTAGGTTCATCTAGCGGTTTTTAGAATAATTTTATATTCTTAGGCTAATCCATAAATATATAGCTCTTGAGTTGATTCATGACTTTTGAAATAAATAAAAATTTTCTTGCTAGCTTTTACAAAATTATTCCCAAGCGCTCTTGAGTAGATAAGATCTCGTTACAGCCTCTGTCTTCGTTTCCTATATTTGGAATCCAATCGTCGTACTATCTTATTTAACTCCATAGCCGCCACTATTCCTCCATCGCTGCCATAATCCCCAGATCTGTAGGCTCTATCTACTTTACTCCATTATTTAGCACCGCCTCATAATTCTGCAAAGGTTATTTTCGGAATGTGTGGGTTACAGGACTTAATTATTTGGAAAAGCTCGTAGCTGCGGGGTATGGCCAAATCCACATTATCTGTGATAGATGGAAATGAAAGTTGTAAAAGAAACTGACATTCATGACTAACCAATGAATTGTGCAGCTAGACATCTGAATTGCCTCTTGCTTAACGAAGCCTTATTCACCTATGCAGATTTTATTCTGCGGGGTAAACTAGCATAAACCTGGCACTATCCTAAGTACTATACAAACCAGAATAATAGTTTTCCTTTAACGAAATGGTTGGTTGGTATAGTGGTTTATGTTGTAGCGCTTAAACCCTACTTCATTAGATCGAGTGAGGATCTTAGGTTTTGATATTTTTGGGGCCTCTATTTGGGGAAACCTCTTTTCTTCTTCTTTCTCTTTTGCTTCCTCTTTTGCTTTCTCTTCCCGAGGGTTGTGGGAGTGACGAAGTGTAGGTTCTTGCTTGGCCGTTTTTGTGGAGAGGCAAATCATGGTGTATAAAAGATTCGGGCTGTTACTTTTCTAGGGAATGCAGATAGATTATTACTTTCATCCTTTTCATTCTTGTAAGATTGTTGCTGCTATCTTAAACAACGAAGATTCCCTAATCTGGTTATAAAAACCTATAACGCATGTCTCAAGGAAAAGTCATGGAAGAGAACTTCTCTATGGCTCTATGAGATCGCACATTATAAAAGCTTTCCGGGCACTTATTAATTTCTGGAGGTCCCCAGTTCCTTGCGTAAGTAAAGTGGCTACGATGGGGACAAGGAGGTGCTGTTCAAGGAGTAGACCAGCAGGACAGAAGAGAAGACAGCTTGATTAGGCTACTTTCCCTCAATGCTGGTAAACATTTTAGCTGTGTGTCAGGATTTGCAACGCTCATTTTGGAAGAGTTACATTTTCAAAATCTCTTTTATTTTCGTTTTAAGGATTACTGCATTAATTTCAAAATGGTCTTATAGTAGGAGTGCAAGTTATAACACTTTGAGCTACAATATGCGGACTTTCCAAGTCCTGTGTTCTGTTTGCTACTCCTATATGAACGCTCTTGAGTTTGTAATCTATTTATATGGCTGATGCGGATGTTGACTGTGAAAGTTCACCGATACACTTAGAGGAAGCCCGCATGAAATAATCTTTCTAAAAAAACGGCATATCTTTGCAGGAAAGGGGGTTCACTCATGATTCCATCCCGACTTGGGATGGACGAGGGCTCACTTCGGATTTTCGGGCCCATAGAAGCAATCAATGCTCGATTTGGGAAGATTATGATATGACGAGAGATTTCTAGAGATTAAAATTGATTTTCGAATTCAATGCAATATGGAAGAGGATGACATGATGGGCATCTTAAACAGTGGCTTAACAAGTCTGAAGTTTGACTAGATCATACAGCTACCGGTAGTTCTTCAAACTGAAGACTCATGATAGACAAGGGAAGAAGACAAGAGAAGTCGCATTATCATGAACCATCTTGCGACGATCTTCTTTTTTTCTTTTTTTCTTTTTCTCAGGGGAAGGTGGTGGGAGAAGCTTGTGGATTCCAAATCTGGTTGTATGCAGAGAAAACCAACAGCCGGAATTCGGCAAAAGGATTTCCTTATTTGAGTCTCGACCGGATCGTGTTTCAAGAAGCCTTACCCGAATTGAGACGGGCCCTCGAATCCCTGCCTCTTGTGGTTGACGTTTTGAACTCCTTGGAATACTCTCCGGAGCGCACAGCTCACGCTTAGCACAGTTGCCGTTTGAAGGCAAATACCATGAGAATATCAGACCAAGAGCAAAGCTATATCATAAGTAATCATCTCCGAACAATGGCTGAGGAACAGATCTCCCTCCCTAGGTTCTTATGCTCGGCTTACACGCCGCGCACTGTGGATCTGCATTGAAATGGTCAGCAAAAGCCCATGTCATGTGCGAGTCGAGATTTGAGGCCACGTCCAACCAAGAATCCCAAGACCAGCAGCAGCACATCCAAAAATCTTATTTTGTCTTAGATCACGCCCCTTTTGTGCAGGCCATACAGTTCGAATCCCAACATCATACTGCAATCCAGGACAGTACATACGAATACAACTCATTAAAAGATCGGGATGATACATGACGATGACAAGTTGAGTTCCAATGTTTTAAGGGACTCCCGGATCACCCCAGCACAAGTCCCAGCCATGTCGCGAATTGTATTCCGTTAGCGAGACAGGGAAAGGGGAAAGGGAAAGGGAAAAGGAAGGGGAAATAACATTGTTATGTCCGTCACCGCTCGATCTCTCCGTCCTTCCTTTCTCTCTCCTGCGTGTGGAGATCTTTCATGATCTCACCGTCTCGACCCAAATCAGTTCCGAATAAGTCCTGGAAAAGGAATCTGGCGAGTATTACTGCGTGAAATATTTACGGCGCAGATCTTACATTCTCCTCGTAAACGGTGGATGGGCCCCTAGACTTGAAGGATGGGGGGAAGGAGGGAAGGCCTTCAAACTCGATGATTGGTAAGACAAACACCGTAATTGCAGCAAATGCCTTCAGCAGGCAATCCTACAATCCAATACCGACCACCGACAGCCCTGGCGTTGGGAGTTCAGCCCTCTGCATTGTATCTGTATATCTGTAATCATCCTGCCTTACCGTGAACTCCCTTGCGTAGAATAACACAACCCTGACCTCTTGTTCAGGCCCGGACAACGTAGTCATTCAGCCGGGCTAATACTTGAACTCCATCTATCTCACCCATCTCATTTATCCAATTCGATTCGATTCGATTCAATCTGGAAGAGAGAAGAAAAGAAACATGATCTGAAATACGTGACAAATCGGCAAAATAAGAAGCGGGCTAGTTGCTTTAACTCCGCTGTTATTGCTGCTTAACAATTGTTAGTCGCCGGAACTCCCCACCACCTCCAAGCCTCTTCGATCATATTATCCCTACTACTCCATTCGTTTGAAGACCGCGAACCCAATTCGGATCCGTGGGTGATTCACTGCAATCAACACTCTAAACCAAGAACATATCTGGCTCCGATTCTAGCTTTTCCGAAATCCTCGCCTCCTCTCACGCCGATGCGCGCCACCCTCAGGACTAAAGTAGAGCACTAGTCATCCTAACCCGAACGTTCCGTCCTAGAAAACGCTACGTACCAACGTCCTCAATCAACCCCATCTGTTCGCTCTGATATCACTCATTGATTGAACCTTCCTGGCGCGCCATTCCCAGAAGTGATCCCGAGTTCATCATTGCGAGACTTGTCCTCTATCTGCTCACGCTGAATCCGTAGATTCTGGCGCACTGTTTGACGACGCCTCCGGGCTTTGCCTCCCACTGGGCCTTCGCCCACATCTCCTGCAGCAATGGTGCTCGGCCTCGAACCCTTCACTGAGAACGAGGAAGCCCCTCTGCCTACGAAGCGATTAAGATGGGCCACACAAAGGATAAAAGGGAAAGGAGGGAACAGGAAACGCGGATCGATTCTGGATCGTCTGCATCACCGAGGCTCTCAAAACAGTGAGAAGAAGAGGGATTCAGGCGGAGGAGAATCGATGGCCACAGACCTGGACGGTATTCAGGAAGAGCCCAATGGTCCGCAGCAAAATAAGGACGACGACGACGAGGGCGAAGGACCAAGAAAGGTCTTCTTCAACGTGCCATTGCCGGCCGATGCTTTGGACGAGAACGGACACCCCAATAGACATTACCGACGGAACAAAGTAAGGACAGCCAAGTATACTCCGCTAAGTTTTATTCCGAAGAACTTGTGGTTTCAATTCCACAACATCGCGAATGTGTACTTCTTGGCTCTGATTATCCTCACCGTAAGTTTTCTTGCATCGGATCATGAATGTTACGACTAATGCTCGCAGATCTTCGATATCTTCGGTGCATCGAACCCGGGCTTGAATGCTGTGCCCTTGATAGTCATTGTCGTTATAACTGCCATTAAGGATGCAATTGAAGATTATCGAAGGACGATTCTCGACAACGAGCTCAACAACTCCCCCGTGCATCGACTTGTGGATTGGAACAATGTTAATGTTAGCGCCGACGATATTGGATTGTGGAGGAGGATTAAAAAGGCAAGCACTCGAGGAATCGTGAACATGCTGAAGAAGCTCAACAGGAAGAAGGAGGTGCCAGGAAAGACATTCGCCGAGCGAGCGATGATTATTGAAGAGCCCCGCCAATCTTACGAATCAAGAGCCGTGAGACGAGTCTCCTCATTTTCTAGAAGGGATTCATATGCTTCAGCACAAGAGGATATTCAAATGACCCCAGTCCCTTCTCCTCTGCCTCAAGAAGAAGGTACCCTGGAACTCCCGGATCGTCCCAAAACAGCCTTTTCTTACGAAGCTGGTGGCGATGCTCCCCACACAAAGAACTTTGGGAGCTTAATAAACCGCAACATTCCAGTGTCCGGAAAACCTCGCTTTCATCAAGACTATTGGAAGAATGTCCAAGTTGGTGACTTCGTTAGAATCTACAATGATGATCAGTTACCTGCCGATATCGTTATCCTATCGACATCTGATCCAGACGGTGCCTGCTACGTGGAGACGAAGAATTTGGATGGTGAGACAAACTTGAAAGTCCGACATGCTCTTCGCAGTGGCCGAGATATCAAGCACGCCCGTGACTGCGAGCGTACTCAATTCATTATTGACAGCGAACCGCCTCAGCCTAATCTCTACCAATACAGTGCCGTTGCACGCTGGACACAAAGCTCAAAAAATGGAGACGGCGACGGCGAACCAATGGTTGAGCCAATTTCAATCAACAACCTTCTTCTTCGTGGTTGCAATCTTAGGAATACGGATTGGGTTCTCGGAGTCGTGGTTTTCACGGGTTTTGACACGAAGATCATGATGAACTCTGGTATAACGCCCAGCAAGCGCTCACGCATCACCCGTGAACTCAACTGGAATGTTATTTACAACTTCATCCTCCTCTTCATCATGTGTTTTGCTTCAGGCTTGATTGAAGGTATCATCTGGTCCAAAGGGAATGGGTCCCTCGACTTTTTCGAATTTGGCTCTATTGGTGGAACGCCAGCCCTCGATGGACTAATCACTTTCTGGGCTGCACTTATTCTCTTCCAAAACATGGTCCCCATTTCGCTTTATATCTCGCTTGAAATTATCAAAACTTGTCAGGCTTTCTTCATTTACAGTGATTCTGAGATGTACTATGAGAAGATCGACTACCCTTGCACTCCAAAGTCCTGGAATATTTCCGATGATCTGGGCCAGATCGAGTACATCTTCTCCGACAAGACCGGGACATTGACTCAGAACGTAATGGAATTTAAGAAAGCTACTATTAATGGTGTTCCTTATGGTGAAGCCTATACCGAAGCCCAAGCAGGAATGCAAAAACGACAAGGCATTGATGTGGAAAAGGAAGGAGCAAGAGCGCGTGAACAAATTGAGATTGCAAGGGCTAAAATGCTGGTTGACCTTCGAAATATTCACGACAACCCATATCTTCATGATGAGGAGTTGACTTTCGTGGCGCCCGACTTTGTGACCGACCTGGCAGGAGAATCTGGCGGAGAACAGCAGGAAGCCAATAAGCGATTTATGTTGGCACTTGCCCTTTGTCACTCTGTTATTGCGGAAACCATCCCTGGCGATCCACCAAGAATTGAGTTTAAAGCTCAATCACCCGACGAAGCTGCTTTGGTGTCTACTGCTAGAGACGTGGGATTCACAGTGTTGGGAAATTCAACAGACGGGATTCAACTTAATATCCAGGGCGAGGAAATGTCGTACCAAGTTTTGAACACTCTTGAATTCAACTCGACCCGAAAGCGAATGAGTGCAATCATCAGGATGCCGGATAACAAGATTATCCTCTTCTGCAAAGGCGCTGATAGCATAATATACTCGCGCTTAAAACGAGGAGAACAATCTGAGCTCCGCCGAACTACAGCCGACCACCTGGAGATGTTTGCTAGAGAAGGGCTGCGAACCCTTTGCATAGCACAGAGAGTACTGGATGAAGAGGAGTATCAAAGATGGAACAGAGAACACGAACTCGCAGCTGCCGCAATTCAAGATCGCGAAGATAAATTGGAAGCTGTTTCTGACATGGTCGAGCGAGACCTCACCCTTTTAGGAGGTACAGCTATCGAAGATCGGCTGCAGGAGGGTGTACCTGACACGATTGCTCTTCTTGCCGAGGCTGGTATCAAACTTTGGGTGCTTACTGGTGACAAAGTAGAGACTGCTATCAATATTGGCTTTTCATGTAACCTTCTCAACAATGACATGGAACTGATCGTCTTCAAAATTGTCGACGAGCAGCTATCAACAGCGGAAGCCGAGCTTGATAAGCATCTAGCTACTTTCAACATGACAGGATCAGAGGCAGAACTGAAGCGAGCGAGAAAGGAGCATGAGCCGCCCGCCCCAACCCACGCAATTGTTATCGACGGCGACTCCTTGAAGTTGGTGCTAGACGAACAGCTTCGCCAAAAGTTCTTGCTTCTTTGCAAGCAATGCAAATCGGTTCTCTGCTGTCGAGTCAGCCCTGCTCAAAAAGCCGCTGTTGTGGCTATGGTCAAGAATGGATTGGATGTTATGACCCTTTCGGTCGGAGATGGTGCTAACGATGTGGCTATGATCCAAGAGGCTGATATCGGTGTTGGTATTGCGGGAGAGGAAGGTCGACAGGCAGTCATGTCATCGGATTATGCTATTGGCCAATTCCGCTTCCTCCAAAGACTCGTCCTAGTTCATGGTCGATGGTCTTACCGAAGATTGGGAGAAACCATTGCTAATTTCTTCTATAAGAACGTGGTGTGGACGTTTACCATCTTCTGGTATCAAATCTACGCCAATTTCGACATGACATATCTCTACGACTACACTTACATCCTCCTCTTCAACCTAGCCTTCACATCCCTGCCGATTATATTCATAGGTATATTAGACCAGGATGTTTCGGACAAAATTTCTTTAGCGGTTCCCCAGCTATATCGTCGGGGCATCGAGCGGAAAGAATGGACGCAAAGCAAGTTCTGGTATGTCGACTTTTGGACGTATTGGCTATGGCATACTAACCTTCACTTAGGCTTTATATGCTTGATGGATTGTACCAATCTCTCATAATCTTCTTCATGGCTTATTGTCTCTTCCGAAATGGCACATTCGTCACCGAAAACGGACTAGGTATTGACGATCGAGAGCGATTCGGGACTTACATCGCACCAGCCGCAATTGTTGTTATCAACACTTATATCTTGCTCAACACTTATAGATGGGATTGGCTGATAGTCCTCCTTGTGGCCATTAGTATCTTGTTGGTATGGTTCTGGACAGGGATTTACTCTTCTTTCTCTAGTGCGGTCTTTTTCTACAAAGCTGCAGCAGAAGTATTTGGCACGGCAACTTTCTGGGCAGTCACCTTCTTGTCTGTCGTACTAAGTCTCCTTCCACGATTCTGTATCAAATTTGTACAGAAGGTGTACGTACCATACGATATCGATATCATCCGCGAACAAGTTCGCCAAGGGAAATTTGACTACCTTGACGAGCCTGACGAATCTGGGGATGCACTCTCAAAAGGCTCTTCCACGACTTCTTCAGAACATGTGAAGCCGAGTAAGCACAACCACTATCCGAGCGTTGATGAAGACCAACGGCCAATTTACCCCCCTTCAGTTGCACAAACATCTACTACGCACAACCCTCGAAGCCAAACGGGCAGCGACGGAACCGAATTCACGGGACATCGAACCTCCTTCCAAGGACAAAGAGCATCCTTGGACATTCCCACCGTACGACCATCGATGGACCGAGCCAGACCCTCGTTTGATAGGCTGCGCCAGTCTATGGATCGCACCAGACAGTCATTTGAACAATCGAATGATTTCACGAGTGCCGCTCTCTTGACTAGATTGGAATCAAGTCAATCCTTCGGTCCACTACACAGCAGAAGAATTTCCACAGACAAATAACACACACTTCTCCTAAGTCGTGAAAAATTGCGACTAGCTGTACCATAGATACCTTTTTCTTTTGTTGATACATGAGATTTCTAAGCATAATGATCTGCTTGAGCGATCTACGACTCTGTTTTCTCAGCATTTGGTTTTTTTGCATTGGTGTTTTCGGAGTACAAACACAGGATTCGGACTGGATTTGTTGTCCGGGACTCTTGTTATTTTTCTGTGCAGGAGATCCTCTTGAGACTTCTTCTATACACAAGTCGTGAGGAGGATTTATCCTTTCTGTATATAGTGGCTGCTAGAATTAATTTATCAGAGCTCTAACTTCTCAACTGATATCCTTTTGAATTAAGTGCTAAGGGAAGTGACAGCGTAACATAAAAGCCTCTCTTAGGTCTCCATTTTGTGACATGTCAATATATTGTAGACCCTATAATAAGAACTGGTAAAGGCCTTTCGCCTCGTCTGCAAGGCTGTGATGGACTCTCGCGTCGCATAGACAGACAAAAATGTATAGAACATCAACCTTAACCAACGTACTGCCAACTTGACTCTGCATGATCACAAACAAAATACATAATTCCTTCATAGTCTAGTCGTCTCGTCTTTTGACTTTTATTCACGAGCTCTCTTGAAAATCAATTCACTCATTTTTGCTAATTGGCCTTTCTATTCTTGCTTCGACTATTAGCGTTCAATCTTCCTTTCCTTCCTACATTCCCAACCTCTAAACACTTCAACTTTATGTCTACTCTGTGAACATTGATCAATTTAGTTACTACTTGTGCCTTTCTGGTTTCTAGATGATGTGCTAGGAGGAAGGGCACCGCAACTTTGCCATGGCGGAAGCAGAGATTATGGAAGAGCTTCATGAGCTGGACAGGTACACACTCCCTTTCGACCATGATCTATTTGACACCTGTACACATTGATACTAACCTTCTTCTCTCCAGTGAACTTAAATCCTTCCCTGCCCTAGCCCATTGGTTCTGTCCGCGACAACGAGATGACGATATGATCGACTACGACCATCCAGACGAAGCCGAGGAGGAAATAACCTCGCAGACGAAGTATGAGATGATCAAAGCAGGCCAAGAACGACATAAAATCGCGTACAAATATTCACTCATCCTGGGGTTATCTCCTGAGGTCTCTGGAACTCTGTTGGAAGATTACACACGACGATTGAACAAGCTGTTGATGTCGTGCGACAAATGCGTCCATAATTGGCACATGGGCCGCAAAGCCTATTTGAAAGAGCTAGCAGAGTAAGTCGTTACTCAAGATTTCATATTCATAGAAGCTGATCTTCTTAGACAATTCGACGACGAGATAGTGCAAGAGCTCTCCAACCGTCTTAATGCCATCGATTTTCAACGAATCGATAGAGGCCTCGAAATTGCCCAAAATATTCTGGCTGGAGCTGCACGTCAACAGCGTACTCAAGGTCTACTAGCAAGTCATGATTCTACAGCACTGTTGTCTCTCTACGAAGCTCTCTGTAGTGTTGACTACCTCAAATCCTCCGAGCGGCTTTCGAAGCACTTCAACTATGTTTTTGAACAGGTTCAGACCAGAAAGATTCTCAGAATTGCTGATACACTTCCAGCAATGGTCCGCTTCCTCTTCGACGATGATATGATCCGTTTACGATTTGCTAAGCTTGCCTGGGAGAAGATGCGCCCAAACCAAGCGCTTACAGCTCCTATTTTCGAATGGGTAGCCCACGACGCATTATCCGAAGCAATATCACAGATCTCGCAGCCATCGACTGACTACAATCATATAAAACGATTCTGGGAAGGATTTATCCTGCTTCTGGATAAGATGGATGAGAAATTGATTACGCATTCGCTCCGAGGAATGGAGATTCAGCCAGACATCTATCACCTAGCACTCCAGCATCTTGCCTCCAATTCTGAGGAGATATTGAAATTGGTTATTGAAGCACTGCGGGCTCTTCTCCAAAAGTCACCTAAAAGCTTTTGGTCGGCGTTAGGGACCATCTCACTCGCAACAGTTGCAGAGCAGATCTTCCAGAGTCCGACCTTCGACAAGTCGCTTTCTAAAATCCAAACTCTTGGTGATCCTGATACATCTTATGTCCTGTCCTGGGCATCAGAATTTGTTCAGTCGCTGCCCTCAGTACATCAATATGACGGATGTCGCTCCTTGCTCTACCATCTACTCGAGCGTCTTCAAAACCGTCGATTCCCAGAAAATGCAAGACTAGCTTGTTGTCATGCTGGTCTGAACGCTTTACGTGCGACTCTTGTTACGTTTGTCAAGCCAGACTATGCAATCAATCCTTCCGCATCATTAATAGTTATTAGCGATATCCTAGGTCTTGTAGACAAGTACAAGGAAATGATTGTCGGCTGTGCCGACCTTCAAGAAGATAATGCTATCCACTTTGAGCTGAAGAAACTTGGCATGATCGTCATTCGCGATGCTCTAGCTCTCGACTGCAAGGCTCTTAGTGCAGAGTTCTTTGCACTTGAGAAGGACACGCCAATTCAAAGGGGCCTGACAAATCATTCTGAATCCATATGGTCGGCTGTGCTAAACGTCCTTCGACCAGGAAATGTTGATTTAGCTATAAGCATCTTAGCTGCGATGTCCCCTCTGACAGGCCTGGATAAATTGAGGCCTATAGACAAAAAGAAGCCTCAACACTTACCCAAATCCCATACTCAGTTCAACAAGGACCTTGATCAATTCTCGGGGAATGTGTCCAGAGTCTTTGAGCGTCTGAGTGAGTTTAAATCAGCAGACCTGTGGCAAATGACCGAAGATTCTCATGCGGTACGTCCATTCTTTGGGTCATTATTCTCAGCAGACCAAGAAATTTATGAGGCTGCTGTTGAGGTCATGAAATCGATGACTAGACAGACCAGTAAGCAAGATGCTTTCCCAGTTCTGCTCGAGAAAACTTTCTCCCCAATGTTGAGCTCGTTTACGTACGCCGTGACTCGCATAATTAAGACCCGTACATTCGGACCAACACCTTACATGATCAAAATTGGGCGTGACATACTTAAAGCTCTTACCGGAAATACGGGGCATCTACGAAACCACCCTTCCTTGAGCAACCTAGATCAAAATGCATTGGCTGCATGGTGGTTGTATCAGTGGCGTGCTCTCGACATGGTATTCTCGACCACAGAGCGTTGGACGGCGCGGGTCGACTATCCAACCAATTTCTTTCAAGATTTCTGTCGTGATGGCATGGAATATGCAGAAGCCCTATTCGACCAGTACGAAATCATCGCATCGGCTCTGCGAGAGCAAACCCCGACAGATGAGAACCCCTCGAGAAGCAGCTCTTCGAAAATATCAATGAGGAAAGTCCTTCAAGTCGTTTGTAACCATGTGAATGGATTGACAATGATGATTCGGCTGAGAGATTCCTATCTTGTCGAAGTCATTACTAGCCTCTTAGGAAAGCTCCTGAGATGCCTGACTCAGTTCAATATGGAGATTGATGAATTTGCCTTGACTTACATCATGGATGCTTGTAAGCGTGAGAATGAAGAAGGTTTCAGAAGAACCAATCTCACGAGACAGCAAAAGGCTGAACTGCAAGAAGCCATATTCCAACATCAAGGTATCGAGATTATCTTCGAGGCGCCTCTTGTAGCAAAAAAACAGGCGACGATTGATGCCTGGTCGAGATCTGGCGATGGAAGGACACATGAATCAATCGTCAATGTCAACAAAAGCGTAGGCTTCCTTGACAACTATTTCAAATCTAGTGATAATAAGATATCGTCTGGAAACTCCAGCAGCTCTAGTAGTGCCAAGACTTCAACAGGATTAAGCAATCTAGATGCTTGGTCCAAACCAGCTGATGGTAGGAAGCATGAACCAAAATATGCAGGAAAGACTAAGACCGGAGGCAGTGTATTCGACCAGAAGTCTATCCTAGATCAAATGAGGGCCCAACAAGCCAAGAATCAACAACAAAGCGAGGCCTTCCATGAAAGACGGAAAAAGGAAGCCGAGGAGAAAAGGCTCCGAGATGCTAAAGCTATCGCTGCAGCAAAGGCTCTACGGGCCCCATCCATTGTCCAGGGAGAAGGGTCCGGCATGAAGGGACTTGGTGGTGTGGCTGGTAAAGACCATGCACCCGTCCGTAGTGAAATTATGGTGTCATCTGATTCAGAATCGGACAACGACTTTGATGAAGATGAGACGAATGCCCTTGTGACTGAGCGGAAGGCTTCGAAGAAGGTCAAAGAGATTGAAGAAAGCCGCAAGAGAGCTGCGATGCGACAACCTGCAGGTCCAGTTGTTAAGACCAAGACGGCACGGACCAAGAAAGACTTACGAGCGCGTCTGCAGCCGAATATGGACGTTCTGTACGAAGAAATCCTCAGATGGGATATCTTCCATCAGGGGGACGAACCTCCAACCAACAATATATGCCAGAAAATTTCCGACAAATTTGTGGACCAGGTTTCTTATACGGAAACATTCAAACCTCTCCTCATAGCTGAAGTCTGGCGTAATCTACTCACTGCCAAAGACGAAGGAAACTACAAGCCGGTTGAGATCAAAGTCCTGAATCGGTTGACAGTTGATCAATTCTACGAGGTATCGACTCAGATGCCTATTGTGAACAATCGAGATCTCAATATGTTTGAGCGGGATATTATTCTATTGTCAAGAAGCCCTGACCCATTGAACAATGAGCAGGAGCCGCACTGCCTAGCTGTTGTACACCGAAACACTCGCAAGAAGGATGTGATTGAGGTTGTGTACCGCATAAGCAAAAGTGTAAGCGCCGACATGTTGCAGTGTTTCCTTCCGAATCTGAAGGTCAGTGCTATAAAAATAGCAGATATGACAACAACATTGCGAGAATTTGCTGCGCTGAGTGGACTTGAATTTTATGATTTATCTGAAGAAATCTTCAACGCCAAGCCATCCCCAATTCAGAAATATTCTGAGGAGAAGACGTCTCTACTTTCAAAAAAGTATACCCTCAACCAGGCGCAGGCAAAAGCTATTTTATCTGTGAACGACAACGATGGGTTTACCTTGATTCAGGGGTAAGTTTTACAATCCTATCCTGACTCATCATTCCATGCTAACTGTTTAGGCCACCTGGATCTGGAAAAACTAAAACTATCATTGCAATGGTAGGAGCTTTACTCTCTCCAGTATTGCAAGACCAAGCACAGCATGTTGGGACGAGACTTCATGGCCAGAACAGCAATACAGGCCCTCCACCTCCGAAAAAGAAGCTACTAATCTGCGCGCCTAGCAATGCTGCTGTTGATGAATTGGTCATGAGACTGAAGGAAGGCATCGTGCCTCTCCATGGCTCGCGCCAGAAGATAAACATTATTCGACTTGGCCGAAGTGATGCTGTAAATGCGAATGTCATGGACGTTACACTGGAAGAACTGATTCAAGCAAAGCTCAACGGCGACAAGGTGGCAAATCAAGGCCAACTGACCGACCGAGATAAGCTGCACAAAGAGGCTGGTTTAATCAAAGAACGACTCAATATCTTAAGGCCTCAATTGGGAGAAGCTCGTTCTAAGAGCGACGACCTTCAGAAACAGAAGCTGCAACGAGAATTCGATGAGCTCAAGCGTAAGCAAGCTCATATTGGCAACAAGATCGACGAAGATAAAGAAAGTGGCAACACTGTACAGCGTCAGAACCAAATCAATAAGCAAAAATACACGGCAGAGCTTCTCAATGAGGCGCATGTTGTATGTGCCACGCTCAGTGGTTCTGGGCACGAGATGTTTGGGAAGATTGATGGACTTGAGTTCGAAACTGTTATTATTGATGAAGCAGCTCAATGTATCGAATTAAGTGCCCTGATTCCACTGAAATACGGATGCACAAAATGTATCTTGGTCGGAGATCCAGAGCAACTTCCCCCAACGGTTCTTTCTAGGCAGGCTCAAAGTTTTGGATACGAGCAGAGTTTATTCGTTCGCATGCAGCGAAACCACCCTGGCGATGTGCATCTACTGGATACGCAATATCGTATGCACCCTGAGATCAGCCAATTCCCAAGTAAATCATTTTATCATGGTCGGTTGATTGATGGACCGGGCATGGCCAGGCTGAGGATGCAGCCATGGCATGTTAGTTCAGTGCTTGGCCCCTACCGGTTCTTTGATATTGCAGGTGCTCAAACTAAGGAACAGAGGGGCCACTCATTTATCAATATTCCTGAATTGAATGCTGCCATTCGACTATATGAACGCCTAAAGGCCGATTATGGTACACATGACTTTACAGGCAAGATTGGTATCATCGCGACTTACAAAGCTCAGCTCAATGAATTGAAAGCCCGCTTCGCCCGAAAATTTGGAGATCGCATTTTTGATGAGATCGAGTTTAATACCACGGATGCTTTCCAAGGTCGTGAGCGAGAAATCATAATATTTTCTTGTGTGCGGGCAAAGGCTACAGGAGGTATAGGTTTCC
The DNA here is from genome assembly GCA_003988815.1 of Chlorencoelia australis. Classification (NCBI taxonomy): domain Eukaryota; kingdom Fungi; phylum Ascomycota; class Leotiomycetes; order Helotiales; family Cenangiaceae; genus Chlorencoelia; species Chlorencoelia australis. The sequence goes on from QYAN01000078.1 coordinate 202,582, forward strand.
TGCAGGATATCCGACGTATGAATGTTGGATTGACTCGTGCGAAATCGTCTCTTTGGGTCCTGGGAGACTCGAAAGCATTGGAACAAGGCGAGTTTTGGAACAAACTCATTTTGGATGCTAAAGCTCGCGGGAGGTATACCGGGGGAGATGTCATGGCTCTTCTGTCGAGACCTACTACCGACGATGCACAACTTGCGGAAATCGCGCAGGCAGCAAAGGATAAAGCCAACAAGCCAGTGCTGCCCACTCTTTCACCCAAGACCAACCCCCGTCTTACTCAAGTTGTTGACATAGAAGTCGAGATGACGGACGTCACCGATAGCGCAAAGAAACGAAAGCGGGATGCAGAAGATGAGGAGGAGGGTCATTGGGCAAAAAGGAATAAAGTACGTTACTTCATCTCGATTACTTACTCTCAGGATGGCTCTTGCACATATATTTCAATCCATTTTACTGACTTATAACAGTCTGGATATCCATTCGTCGTCGATCCTCCTCTTAATGAGGTGCCAAAGCCCAAACCTGCCGACAAGTCTATTGACCTCTCAGCTCTCTTGGAAGCAAAGACAGCAACCAAGTTTACATCGAAGCCAGGGCCCGGATCACCAGCAACGCCACAACAGCCAGGAGCACCAAAAGGAGTGGCACCCCCACGCAGAAAGGCGCCCGCTGATCCATTTATTCGGAAAAAACCACCACCTCGCAGATAATTCTTAGAGTTCATGTATTGTATAAAAAGGTATTCCGGAAGTTTTGGGGAAGAGTTATGCATTTTATCGAGACGGCCTAATAGCGACTATGAGCATTTTCAGAGCGTGAGTTGGGCATTGGGAAAAAAACTAAGTATTAGATAGAGCGCAGACAGATGACTTCTATTGCATGCGAAGAAAGTGGAGACGATGACCGTAAAAGATTCGACGGTGAGTGAGAAGTGAGACCAGATGAGATGAGATGAGAACTTCATATGTTAGGAGAAGTGACGTTAAAGTTGTCTCCGCATCCGCCCTTGCCCGCATCAATTAGCTGGTTCACGGAGCATCTACATATTCGATTCGATAACATCGGACTCTTTAAGTTGATCTACAACGCTAGTTGTAGATAGTTGTAGATCACTGCAGCCCCGTTGCTGTCCCTTGTCTTGTCTCCCGTCTCCCCACTCCACTCACTTCCTCTTCCTCTCTGTCCCCCTACCTCGCGTACCACAAGCTCCCGACAGCTACATGTTTTCGTTCGCTCTCGAAGTGACATGTGCCTTTTATCCTCAAAACACCAGCATGACAATGACATGACATTATTTGCTCATATATGCAATGCAATACACCCCATACCAGCCTCCTTTCTCCAGACATAGTGCATGCATGCATCCCCTTCACCCAATCCCCAAATCTCCCCTTCTTTTTCTGCTGCATACCGGTTTCACAGCAAAAGCAACAATCCGCTGCGAATATGAGCGATGATCCCCTGCCACTTGCTCCAAATCCGACAGATCTAAGATTTCATCCACTCCATAGAAAATGTGCTCTAGCTACTTCATCCGCGCCACTCACACTTCCCTTCCTTCGAGCCGCAATCCCATATCGCGTCCTTGCTTCCCAACCTTTCCCAACCCCTTTCATGACATTTTCAGACCGCTAGTTGCCCTTCAACATTATCCTATTTAATCCTTTTTTCCTCTCGACCTCTTCTTTTTAATGGATAGAGATCTAGGAAGGAAGATTGCAAGTGCTGGAAGGGTCATCAACTTGCCAGCTCCTTGCCTAAGCGAAAGATATCAGGTTTTGGATGAACTCGAGAACCTCGTCCAACGACTGAGCAAAAACTAGTATGTCGAGTTCCAATTTTCCTTTCCTCTATCACCTTGTAATGGTGAACTGAACATCTTCTCTAACATCAACATCAGCCTCCATGCAGGCCTATAGAACTAAATCAGCGAGCTCAGCAAGTCCGCGAAGGTCCAACAGCAGATCCCCACCAGAGCATGGTGTTCAAGTTGATCGAGAGTTGATCGTCAGCTCAAGTCGTGCAGATGCATCGCAAAATATGAATCGCGCGGCAAATTTAGTCCTCGGATCAACCACATTGAACTCTACATCAGCCTCATTTGTATCATCTCAGTGTCCGATTCCACATGGGGACAAACACAGATCCCGTGACCTCGATGAGAATCGGGAAAGCATGAGAGCTTTGGCTGAGTTTTTGAAAACAAAGGAGCCACCTCCAACTAGTTTTATGTCGATCCCTGATGATAGGAGCGAGAAGAATATCAAGTCAAAGACAGCTTTCAATAAGCTACTTGGACTCATCCCCAGAAAGAAGCCAAGAAGCCTCACTCAACTACCCGAAAGCGCAGTCTCGGCTAGGACCAGAGAAGGAGTTCGACACATCGCAATATCAATTCCTCTCAATTACCCTGAACTGCGCAACGAGGAGGAGCAGAGGGGGCAACAACACGAGTCAAACTTCAGACCACCACTTTCTCCACCTCTTGAAAGCTCTGACTTCGAGAAGGTCACCGTCCTGAAACCTGTCCAGGAGGTGCGTGGGTCGTCTTCAATTCCATCTATTCCTACAACAAGCAAAACCAGCGTAGAACTACAACATCCCGAAAAGGATCCCGAACAGCCTGCTTTTATTAACAGGCCTCAACGTTCGAGTAGTTTGGTCCCCCAGCAGCATCCTAAATTGAGCCCTAATGTCGGTAGCATTTCGTCAAGACTGGACGGAAAGAGGGCGCCTAAACATCGCGATGCACTTTCCACAGAACTCGCTCGGCACGATAGTCATCGAACTGACCCAAGACATTCTAGTGGTACTGTTTATAGCACAGAATCGTTAAGCCCGCAAGACACTTTCCGCATGTCCAATAGCGCCTCGACAGACCTAACGAAAATTAGAAAATCCAAAGAGAGGTTTGAGGGTTCTCAGATCAGAGATTCCCAGATGGCCAACGAGCCACCATTCAAGGAAAGGCCAATCTCAATGGCTAGTCCACCACCATCGCAGTCCGTGATCAACAGCATTCATTTGAATCGTTCGTCACCACCAACTGCTTATGGCACATCCGAAACTGTCCAAAGCTATACTCTTCAGTATGTCCGGCATGCAACACCAGTCCATAATTTCCGAAAAGCAACAACAATTCAGAATGTTCGATCGTGGACACCCAACCCTCCAAGATCGGCTCCAACTCGCGACCTTCCAGATCTCCCATCAATTGCAGCGTTGACCCCACTTCCTCAAAATATTTGCGACAAACTACCTGGATTACTACCAGGAAACATATCACTACCCTATAAAACCATCTCATCAGAGCTTCCTGGACTCCCGTCATCATCCTCTAATTCTTCATTGCACAAGGGTAAGACTGCGCACTCGAGAGGATCTTCTTCCAGAAGACAGTCACGCTCTCGCCGTTCGTCTCGTCCTACTTCCAAAGTCTTCGACCCAAAAGAATTATCCATCCTTTCTTCCTCCAACTCACGAGGAATCCGAGTAAAGGCCCGTAAAGAACGAGATTTAGCTGCTCTCAAGCCTTACCACCCACAAACGAAAGATGGTGTCGAAGCATTGATACCGGGATGTAGCCGTCAAGCATCACAAATCATTATTCCGCCTCGTAGTCGTTCAAGGGCTATCTTCCCCGATTCGAGAGCTGATAAGATGATATCTTCTGTTCCTACCGTCTCCTTGTCACCTGTCATGGTCGTTGCTGATATCCCGCCTCTATTACCTTTACCGATCCCAGTATCTTATAATAACAATATTGTGCATATCTCCTCCCTCATAGCCAACCACAAGTTCAATAACAACATCAATAGCACCAACAAGGCATCACCATCTCACACTTTCCAAAAATCCAGCAGACATACATATCCTCATTCCTCGTCCAATTCTCTCCCCAAATTAAACAGCATAAATATCAACGTACCGCCGCCGCGAACTCGCTCTTCTTCCTCTTCTATCCTCTATTCTTCCATCCACCCTCCCTATCGCTTCCAAGGAACAAAAATCTCACCTTCCCTCCCCTTTTCACACCCATCTTCTATCTCTCCCTCTCCTTCGTCACCAACAGTCCCTTTCTCCCTCCCTCCCTCCCTCCCCCCCCTTTTTGTCCCTAGATCTCACCTCCCACACACTCATACCCACAGAGATTGCGAGCGGCACAGCATAGTTCAAGGCAAAGTCCTCCTAAATGGGAGTATGGTTAATGCGTTGGAATACGGAGCAATGGGAACAGGAACAGAAATGCAGAGGAGAGTTCAAATGCGGGTGAAAGAGAGAGCAAGGGAGGAAATGCTGGAAGCGAGGTTGAGAAAAGTGGAGGGTGAGATGGTGGGGTTGTTAGGGTTGTTGAATGGGATTGCTAGACAGACGCAGGCTGCGACTGGGGTAAACGGGATTAGTAGGGGGTCCCCTAGGAAGTAAGTGGGCTTAAAACTAGGAGTAAAGGAGAGAGCAGAGGGGAGGATGGAGTTTGTGGCTGGGCCATGGATGGAGTGGGATGCGTCTATTTTGTTTAGTAGGGGACGGACGGGCGGATTGGAATATGGAATGTGTGGAAATGGAAATGGTGTGTAATAACTACAGGGATGAATTGTTTGACTATCTAGTGTATGAGGAGTGAAGAGAAGGGTATGATTATCCCTTGGAATCTAAAGTAACATAATATTTTCATTGTTACAGCACCGTCTTGGGGCTTCCGTGCTCATGGGTTGAGATGAACTTGACTGATTGAAAATGATAGCAAACGACTGAAAATCGAGATCATTACCTTCTACCAGTAAGAGTGCATTTCTCCATAGCCTCCCTAGCTCTAATACACATATATACCATCAAACACCCCAGACCTCCCTCCACCCCTCAGAAACACCTAAGGCAAAACCTCCACTCCCCTCCAATCCCAACACTTCCCCCTATCCTCCAACTTCCTACTCCCCATGATTCTCAACATCTTCTCAACCGCAAACCCCGGCTCGAACAAATTCTCCTCCTCAACATTCCTCCAAAACTCCCTACTTAATCCCGTCTTCACTGTACCAGGATGATAGGCAATAGCCATCCCATTCTCTGCACATCTGATTTTCAAAAACAAATCGAAACTCTTCGTCAAACTATTCACTGCTGCTTTGGAAGCACGATAGGAATACCATCCGCCCAAGGAGTTGTCGGATGTAGATCCGACTCTCGCAGACATATTGAGCCATACTGCGTGGGGAGGGAGGTTGTGTGGATGCGGGCTTTGAGAGGACAAAGAGAGGGATTTGGGGGGTAGGAAAGGAGAGAAGTGTTTTGAGAGGAGGAGGGGCCCGATAGTATTGACGGCGAAGGTTGAGGTGATACGAGCGTGGTCTAATTGTGAAGGTGATTTTTCTGGATAGAGGATTCCGGGGATGCAGAAGGCGAGTCGGAGATGGTGGGATTTAGGGGGGAAGAGGGATTTTGCTTTTGTAGCTGCGGAGGAGATTGTGTTCTCATCTGTTATATATAATTAGTTTCTTTTCTTTGAAGTTGAGCCTTTCTAGACTGAGTCTTTGAAGAGTGAAGTAGATACCGGTAACATCAACTTCCAAAACCGTCAATCTTTCACTTTCTACATCCTTCAAATCCTTCAAGATCGACTTCTTAACACCTTCTGTGTCTTTTCTAGCCGTTGCTATGATGGGAATCTTGGTTGTTTGAAGAAGGTGTCGTGTTAAGTGAAAACCTATTCCTCTCGAGGCAGGACTGACAAAGGACCACGCCATCTTCCTCAATTGAATCGAACAGAGGTTGTGCAGAAATGTAAGTTAAAGTCAACATCGACATCGATGACAGCATGACCATCGCAAGCGGCGGGACTATCCGCTCAATACTACCCGTCCCGTCTTATATATATCAAATCCAGAAAGCATTGTGGAAAAGATTCTAATCATTTTCGTATACATATGTAATTCCCCATAGGTATATAGTTTAAAGTAACGAACACCTTCACCAACCAAACAAAAGTCGGCTCGCTGGCTTAACAGTCGCCCTCTCGGCGGTCTGCCAGTAATTCCCAACCTATAATTCCCAGCTTCGGGCGCTTATTGGGTTCTGGTGCTTAGTGGGTGTCGCAGATCGAAGATTCATTTTTTTGAATTTTTTCCCCTTCACCTTTGATATAAAACATTTTACTCGAGTTTTTAATGTTGATTTTGGTTTTTGGGCGGATTAAGAAGATATAAATTTTAAGCGAGGACATGGAGGTCCCGGTTCCCTCCTCTCCTTTCTCGATGAGGGCCTAAAGGGTATATCAGCGACAGATGCCATACTTCCTCCCATAATCTAGCTGACACAACGGCTGAGAAGTGTGGGAAGATCGACGTCCTCCTTTAACTCTTACTTTCATCTCCGATAGAGCAATCATTCTCCCTCTGGATGCTTTACCAAGACGAAATGCTAACTCCAAAATCAGACGTCTCCCTTGCAATCAACGCCCTCAAATCAAAGAACAAACCCGCGACGACAGGGACCGTCTCGTAAATATAAATGGACAAGGAATCTTCCTTCTAACCAAAGCCGACCTCCACCTCTCAAACAGTACCATTCCATCCCCCTCTCACCTCTCCTCCAAATCTAACCACCTTTCCCAGCGAATTCCAGAATAATAAACATCGTCTCTAATTCTTCCACTCTTCACCCCTATGAGTGATTTTGGGGCACTTAGGAGATGTACAACAAGCCTATTTCACTTGAAATCACTTATTACATTTTCTTGAACATTTACCTTCCCTCTATTCCAAGATGGATTATTGAACTCGAAGTAATCTACGTATTCTAGCACATTCAGAGTCACTCAGTTCGAGAACTAAAATTTATTTATAGTAAATTGGATGTGCCTGCTCTATTACGATTGCGACTCTGAGGTGGCGAATCTCGCCATTCTACCAACTTTTCGAGGCCTGTCCAACCAGCAGAAGTTGTTGACTTTGGTCAGCACAAATTTAATACCTCAAAGTTTGTGAATCGTGAAAAACAGATTCTACCTTTAGATTCTGGCATGAGTCGCTTTGGTGGGCTGAGTTGTAAAGACGCATAGAAGATCCTTGGTCCCTGCCAAAAGCAAGAGCTTGCGTTGTGCAAGCAGGCTTCGCAGCGTAGATGATTGCAATAGAGGCAAAATGAGCTTCAGATACAAGAAAGTACGTTGTTGGAATGCATCTTCTGTTTTATATTGAATAAAGCCCTCCAGCAACAGCAACTCTATTGCACTTCTCTCCTTGTGGACTTCGTCTGAAAAGTCTATATACTAATTGTTGACCCCGCTCGCTTTCTCAGATTCAAAGGACTTCTTAATCATGACAGACATCTATTCATGGAGGTGGCGAAATTCTTTCATGCAGAGTTCAAGCTCTCTCCACCAACACGACATGTATCGACGAAGAGCTGTACCGCTAAATACGACCCATGTATATAATTTTTTGTCCTGTTGAATCATCGCAATAGGTTTGAGCAGCTGATCATCTCGATATATGTCCACCTTTAGCGCTGAGAAATCCGAAAATAGACAGATACTTCAGCAAAACTTCTTCGTCTTTAGTCATACAGGTGATAAAATGGCAATTCGGCTCTACATCTTCCAAAAAAATTCCCCCAGCTATTCAAATGTTTGATTGCAGAAGAATACCTTGAGAGAACCCGGAACTCAGTTGTAGAATATGTAGCAAAGTCCTTTTCTGTCTAATTTTGGGATCACAGTAGCCGGCGTAGACGAATTCGATGATTTTTCCATGCTCTTTAAATTGAGGGAAATCGCGAACGAAGTCCCCATTAAGACGACAAAACAAGGCGATGGCGGTAATCATCGCTATGGCAGCAGTGACTGGCCTCTCTTAGTACTCAGCTTATTCCTCAGAACCAGGTTAGACCTTCGTTCGTCCATATTATCTCGTCTGATCCTCTTTCAGGCCGAAGGTTCAAAGTACGAAATCTCAACGAATATTGAGTGCCTTTGTCTCTGCCCTTTCTACTAAGAAGTCCAAGGATAGAATCCGCCAAGTTCAATTACCCAAGAGATGATGGCATCTGGATCAATCATGAAGTTGTCATTAATTCTGTTCTTGACACCCGTACACTTCTGGCTCTCTATATAACTCACAGAATCATCGTCTAAGCTACCAACGTAGGGAAAATAGCAGAGAAAGCTCAAACGATTCTGTATGAAGTATTGGCGAGGTATTGGAACCTAGCCTCATGGCTCTGAGACACGTGGAGATAAAATAGGAAGAAGGAGTGAATTCTACACCTCCCGATTTTTAGGTGGGAAACGTTGTAATGCATATATCACTTCTGAGGGAAACCTGGGGCAGTTCTAAGACAATGTAGATCCCAAGGAAAGAGAAGGAGCAGAAGACCCCATCCTCTTTTACCTCAATATCCTGTCGTTCGTTATGGCTGGGTATCAATCCTCGATGCTATGGTTGGCGCTTGCCTTACCCTCGGTAATCGTCCTTTGGCTGCTCAATATCACCAAGAGCTCCTTGATATGGGTGCTGCACCAACTGCAAACACCTTTGGACTTTACATTACCACTTTGAAGGAGTCGACAAAGACCTTTGACGAAGCCTCGGAAGCCGTCAAGATCTTCTACCGTGCAAAGGCTGAGGGTGTCGAACCTTCATCCTTCCTTTACAATGCACTTATTGGCAAGCTTGGAAAGGCTCGCCGCATTGATGACTGTCTCTTCT